>SNQJ01S0021090.1:68040-83056 GCA_010110895.2 Picea sitchensis | reverse complement strand
TATACAAGGGGGTCCCACCTACTAGTATTATATTATTAGCATAGTTTAAATAATAGGGATTTAGCAATACTTTGTGGGCAAAATTCCTCGTTGTGATTTTAATTGTCAACAAGAAGGAGCTCATGATTTTTGTCAGTAGTGGAGTATGATGTAGGAGCATCGCTTCAACTTAGCAGCAAATCAGTAGCGAGCACAACAATGCACTAGGATGGAGTGGATCCCAAGGAGAGAGAAGCATTAACTTTCTCATTTTTTAGTTTAAATCTCAAATTTAATGTAATTTAATATTGTAAGGCTCAAGGAAGGCTGAGTCATTGTGTTTGTATAGGTTGAATGTAAATTCACCTTTAATGGCTGACAAGTAGATAGATCTAGATCCGATTCAGACTGGATGTAGATTAAATGTAATTTAATGTAAGTTGGTGGAGGAAGGCTCGAGAAGCCCATGTTAAGTAAAAAGAGAAATTGTATTGAGATTTCATTAGGAAGCTCATGAGATTAAGGAATGCGAAAGGAGGCTCATGTAAGAAAAGAGAAAGAGAGGAGAGGAGAGAAAGAACTGAAATTTTGTTGCAGTCTAGTCTTGTACACATTGTAAAGATCATTCAATTTTAATAAAATGGCAGATTTCCATGCATATGACTTTCCATGTCTGTGTCCTCTGTGTGAATGAATGAATTTGTTTTCTGAATGTGTTTACTGTGTATATTTATGAATGTTGTTAGTTCATGTATGTTCCCTTTTCAGGAATAGATAGAATTCTTTGTCTGTAGTTTTTGAGTGTTCTGGGCTCTCACAGCAGTGCAAGGAGTGCACATTAGAGTTGTTAGAAAACTCTAAAAGGCCAGCGCAAGGAGTGCGTAAAACTCAATAAGGAGTTATGTGAGAAGCATTCTAGGTGGGCACACCATAACTAATCATAATATCAGAAGGCGTAGTGCAAGGAATGCATAGAGCGAGCGAAAGGAGTGCGCCTACACTCAGTGAAGTGTAAAAGCTCAGAGGGAAAGGTTGTGCAAGGAGTGCACATCAGAGTTACTAAATACTCTGAGGAGCTAGCGCAAGGAATATAACACATACCCAACATTATCCCACTTGTTGTTTTCTTTGCATACAGGGGGTTAAAGGGTTAATTAGTCAACAATCCAGGGAAACAAGTCCCATGGATCCTCTACACCAAGAGAAATTCTTAGTGCTCACAGATTTTGTTAATGAATCTGTAACATTCTTCAAGGTGTCCACCTTAATCATCATTACTTTCTTTTATTCAATCATGTCTCTCACAAAGTGATATTGAATATCAATATTCTTTGTCTTTGAATGATAAGTCGGGTTATTCGCCAGAAACATTTCACTCTGATTGTCACAATCTATGCTTACAACTTGTTGTACCAACCCAATACCTTAACACAATCTTTGTAACCATACTGCTTCCTTACTTGCATGAGTGGTTTCCATGTATTTAGATTCTGTAGTTGAAAGTGCCACTACAGCCTGTCTTTTGCTCATCCAACTTATTGCTCCTCCAAACAGGTTAAAAACATACCTACTTGTAGATCTCATACAATCCAGATCTCCAGCCTAGTCTGCATCCACAAAGCCATGTATATCCACCACTCTGTCCAATCCCAGTATTCCTTCATAGCACAATCCATAGATAGGAGTGCCACGCAAATACCTGGAAACCCTTTTCACTGTTTTCCAATGCTCCTTCCCTAGTTTTGACATATACCTACTAAAAACTCCCACTGCATCTGCAATGTCTGTTCTAGTACAGACCATTCCATACATCAAACTTCCAACTTCACTCGCATATGGAACATGAGACATGTCCTCCTCCTCTTCCTATGTCTTGGGACACTGATCTGCAGATAACTTTACACCAACAAGAATAGGAACCTTGACCGGTTTACATTCCTGCATATTAAACCTCTGCAATATTGTCTCGACATATTTTCTCTGATTTATCCAGAGATTCCTCTTTTTCCGATCTCTTTTAATTTCCATGCCCAAAATCAAATTTGAAGCACCGAGATCCTTCATGTCAAATTTAGAGGAAAACTAAGTTTTCACATCCTGGATAATCTCCTTGTTGTTTCCTATCAGCAACATGTCATCCACATACAAGACCAAATAAATCAAATGATCACCAATAAATTTAAAATACACACAATGATCCTCTTTGCTTCTTGTGAAGCCAAGTCCCAGCATATAAGTATCAAATTTTTGATACCACATCCTTGGTGATTGTTTCAAACCATACAGGGACTTTTTCATCTTGCATACTAGCTCCTTCTTTCCCTTCAAAGCAAATCCTTATGGTTGCTTCATATAGATTTATTTTTCCACATCCCCATGTAGGAATGATGTCTTCACATCCATCTATTCTACTTCAAAATCAAATGTAGTAGCAACAAATAACATAAATCTTATAGAGGTTAACTTGGCAATAGGAGAAAAGATCTCACCAAAATCAATTCCCTCAACCTGGGAATAACCCTTTGCTAATAACCGAGCTATTTATTTCTCCACTTTTCCTTCCACATTCAAATTCTTTTTAAATACCCATTTGTTGCCAATGGGATTTCTTCCAGTCAACAACTCCACTAGATCCCAAGCCTCATTCTTCTCCAAGGATGCCATTTCTTTGTCCATGGCCTTTTTCCAGAGATTTCCATCCTATGAATCCACTACCTCCCTGACAGTTCTAGGATCATCATGAGTAATAGACAAAGAAAAATATGAATGGAAATCAGATGGAGTATACCTTTCCGATAACCTTATTTCTCAAACCGATCTCCTCAATACTGGAGTATGAGGATATTCTTATTCTGATTCTTGTTCTTCTGTAGAGTCTGACTCATCATCCTTTAAATAAAACTCTATTTTCTATGGTTCTTCCTTACTTGGTAGGACTTCCTATTTAACAACATCCTTCATTTATCTAAATACCACATCTCGTCTATACACTACCTTCTTAGTTTCTAGATTCCAAAGCTTATAACCTTTGAGACCATCTTAATATCCAATAAAGATACACTTTTCATCCTTCTTATCTAGCTTACTCCTGTTTTCCTTTGGAACATGAACATATGAATCACAACCAAATACCTTGAGATCTGTGAGAGAAGGTTTCTTACCAGTCCATACTTCTTGTGGAGTCTTTTCATCCAACACTAATGAGGGTTCGCTGTTGACCAGGTAACATGAAGTACCCACTGCCTCTGCCCAGAATTATTTCTCCAACCCGACACCACTGAGCATGCACCTTGATTTTTACATTAGGGACCTTTTCATCCTTTCTACAACTCCATTATCCTAAGGTGTATATGGAGTAGTCTTCTAACTTTCTATACTACACTTCTTACAAAATTATTCAAATTCACTCCCACGGAACTCTCCGCCATTATCTATCCTCAGCACCTTAATTCTTCTCTCTGTTTGATTCTCAACAAGAGCCTTGAACTCTTTAAACCTATCAAAGACTTTAGATTTCTTCCTGAGGAAATATATCCAAGTATTCCTCGAGAAGTCATCTATAAATGAGACATGGTACATAGATTTTCCCAATGGTGGGAATACCATTCCAAAAACATCATTGTGAACTAGCTGTAAAATTCCTTATACCCTTGTTTCACCAGAGGGGAATCTTACCCGATTATGCTTCCCATATACACAATGTTCATAGAAATCAAATCTAGAGAGAAATTAGACATACCTTCAACCATAACTTTACCGTGTAGTAGTCAAATACCATTCTCTTTGATATGCCCCAGTCTTTGATGCCACAACATAACATTTTCTCCAAAGACTGTAAGATTTCTTTCTTCCTCCACTCCAATATCAGGAAAAATGGAACTATTAAACCCATCACTAATAGTGCTTCCTTGTAGCTTATACATAGTTCCAAACTGAACTCCCTTCAGAAACACCATTGCTCCTCAAAACATCCTACAAGTTTCATTTTCAAATATTGTTTTTACCCCTGCATCGTCTTTTCTTTTGTAGAAGGATATTCTTTAGATCCCTTATTTTTCTCAACTTTGGATCTACACTGCTTCTTGTAGTGCCCTTCTTTTCCACATCTCCAATAGACCTTTACAAACTTTCCAGGAGATTTAGATCTACCATTAGACTTAGATCTCCCACTTGATAACTTAGACCTATTTCTTTCCTGGGAGCGTCCTCTTGCAAATAATGTGTCTGTGCTCTATCCTTCCATATTCTTCCGTCTCATCTCCTCTGACAACAAGGATGAGACCACTTCATCAAACTTAAAGGAAGTTGTATTACTACCTATGGACATAACCAAACTATCCCACGAGTCTAGCAAATAACATAGTAAACTGGTACATTTATCTTCATCTGAAATTTTAATCTCAACAGATATTAATTGACTTACCACGGTATTGAAGGAGTTTAAATTCTTTGCCACCAAGTCTCTATCTCACATCCTTAGGTTATACATCTTCTTTCTCAGTAATAGTTTATTTACTAGGGACTTGGATTGATACAACTTCCCCAACTTATCCCATAAATCCTTGGTTGTAGCTTCCTCAGACACATTCAGTAATACTGAATCTGAGAGACATAGTTGCATTGTGCTCTTCACCTTCCGATCCAAATTTTTACAGTCATCTGCTCAAGTTCCTGTAGGTGCAATACCTGAATCTACCGTGATCCACTGATCTTTTTCCACCAACATATCTTCCATATTGAGCTTCCACAACTCAAAAATTTTCCCATTAAACTTCTTTATCTCCATTTTCAAATTTATTTCCATTTCTTTTCACCTGAAAAATCAATACAATAGATCTCCCACTGTAACAAGGCTTATCACAGTCTCGATCCAAACCCTTGACCACAAAGGAATCCCCCTGAAGCCAACAAATCTCTGATACCAAATGTAGATTTTAACCTTGTACAATATTTACTGCCAACAAATTTTCAGTAAAACAACAGAAAAGATACAATGGAAAATACAAACATTACACAAATATTTTTCCCCTAGAAACCCAAACCGGGAAAACCAACATATTCTATATTCATTCATAGTGATACATTATTTACAATACAATATACATATAGGATCCAGTGGCATCCAAAACCCTAACCCAATGACCTGGATTAGTCAACAACCCTAATTCCTTAACCAAAAATAGAAAACTGTCAGCAAAAAACCATGTGCTGAAAAAACACCCAAATATGGGACACGTTTCTCGAGGCAATTTTTTTTTCTCGGGGGCACTTCCCATGAACCCCCACATGGGGGGATTTTTCCCCCCCTGCACCCCATAAAAATATAACATATTCTCATGCAAAGAATATAACACATACCCAACAAGTAGATTTTTCCTAAATGCAAGTAGAGGCCAAGCACTCGGTCCTACAGAAGAAGATTCAAAGGCCAAGCCTTTGAGGATTTGAGAAATCCTTCATTGGAAGGAAACAAAAGTTGCAGCAGAGGAGGAGATATAATGGTTTTTGGATTGGCTGTCATATTTTATCTGGGCCATCATATCAACCCCAAAGAAGAGGAGGAGCGCGCAGGTAAAGGAGGACAGATCTCAGCCGTCAGATCTGAGCGCAAAGACCAAGAGTCATTGGATGAAGGTAATGAGCACGATAGTTAAGTACCAAATTCCTTTGGACTTCGTCGCTTCAGTAGAACTGAGTTGTGGTTTTAAGTGCATGAAAAAATACCTAAGCTCCGAAGTTCTGGAGCAAATCCTAACCATTGGTGTCAGGGCCATGTGTCAGTAGATTGTGAATGATTCAGAAGACTGACAGTCTGTGAGAACTGGACCATTTTTTCAATATCATTCAAAAAACCTAAAGCTTTGAAGCCTGGAGTAGATATTGATCGTTGGCGTCAGGTCCACATGTCCACAGATCTCAGAGTTTCGAATTCGGCACTCCAGAAGATCTGGGGTGTGATTTGGTTTGGGTTGAAAATCCCCAAAGGCCCTAAGGCCAGAGTCCATCTCAATCATCCATTGGTGAGGATGCATGAACTGTTGATCCAGACCCTTCATGTGTTCAATACTTCAGAGTGAAGCATTGTTCAAGGTGTGAAAATATCTGAAACTTCGGAGCCCAGAGTAATTCTGGATCGTAGATCTAGGACGAAGTAGGACGGTAGATCCCCAACACTTCGCTAGTTCGATGTTCAACTGTCTGGAGGTTTGGTGTTGATCAGAAGTACGAAATTGCAAATCTCAGAGTTCTAAATTCAATCACAGTCGTTGGTTATTGGGGTGGTGCGGACCATTGATCCGTGAGCCCTATGAAAATTTGCATGTTCTGTAATTCAGAGGGAAGTGGGTTTCAAGGTGTGAAAAACCCCAAATCCCGAAGTCCAATGTGTAGTTCATCATTTGCGAATTTCGTGTGTAATGTGTGTTTGAGAAGGGAAACTCCCAAAGCTCAGAGCCCTAGAATTATGGTGAGTCATAGATCTTGGCATGGAGTATGAACCGTCAATTCCCATAGCAATTCGAGTGTTCCCCTATTCGATGTTCAAAGTAATTGGGGTGCAGTTTTGTCAAGACTCCCGGAGCTCGAAGCCCTTGAGTGTCAAAGTAGCATGCTTTGTTTGGCATCTGGTTCTAGCCCATGGTCATATGTGATTTCTGCCGTAGAAAAAGGGCTAGCACTGAAATTTGATTTTAAAGGTAAAAGGGGCTTAGAGAAAGCACCCGCGGGTCTTGTTGGAACCTACAAAAGGAAATTAAGGGCCTGTCAACATTAACAGGGGATCCAAGAGATGATTCATCTCCTGTGTAAACGATCCTAAATCGGGAGGTCATGGTAGGCCCAAGAGAAGGTGGGGGTTTGCATCAATATGACAGGTGATAAGAACAAATTTTTAACTCTGAAAAGGGAAACACATGGACCAGTTCCATTTAGCAATGACAACATAGCCAAAAGTATAGGAAGAGGTACAATCAAACTTGGGAGCAAGGATGCCAAGGAAAAAAATGTTCTACTGGTGAAAGACATGAAGCACAATCTACTAAGTGTAAGTCAAATGTGTGATCAAGGACACAAACTTATGTTTGACTYAGAATAATGTGAGATAAGGAAAGAAGGATCAGGAAAGTTAGTGGCTACAACTATAAGAACTCCAAGCAATGTATATGTACTAAATGAAATTCTAAAAGAAAGATGTTKCTTAGGAAAGGAAGATGAAATTTGTCTCTGGAACAGAAGAATGGGTCACATAAATTTTGATAATCTTGTCAAAATTAGCAAAAAGGAAGTAGTAAGAGAAATGCTCGAGATCTTGAAGCCAAAAAATAATCTATGCAATCATTGTCTACAGGGAAAACAAACTAGGACCAAGTTCAAATCAAAAGAGTACTCCACAACAAAATCGCTAGAAATTGTACATATTGATCTATGTGCATTGAAAATAATGAAAGGATTGAATGGTGAATAGTACTTTATGCTATTGGTTGATGACTACACAAGAATTATTGTAGTCTTATTTCTCAAGAAGAAGTCAGAGGCATTTGAACACTTGAAGATATATCAGGAAATGGTTGAAACTGAGACAGAATAAAAAATTAAGTGTTTGAGATCAGACCATGGAGGAGAGTTGAAATCAAAGGAATTCATGGAATTCTATAGAAAACATGGAATAAAGAGACACTTCTTTGTAGCCAGAACACCTGAGAAAAATGGAGTTGTCAAAAGGAATAATAGAACAATACAGGAAATGGGCATAACTATGTTGAAATATTCCAAGTTAGGTGACATATTTTGCGCATAAGAAATACATATAGCAGTTCATATCCTGAACAAAGGAATTCTTATAAATAACAATGATAAGAAACCCTATGAGCTATGGAAAGGTAAACCAACAAATGTGAATCATTTCAGAGGGTTTGGAAGAAAGTTCTATATGAAAAGAGAAGATGGAAGACTTGGAAAATTTGACTCCTGAGTTGACAAAGGCATATTGGTTGGGTACTCAAGAAAATGAAAAGCATACAATGCTTCAATATAAGACTCAATGGAATAGTGGAAAGCATCAATGTGAATATTGATGAGACAAATTGATGAAATATCAAAGAAGGAAGAAAATATCCAGAAGAGTGGAATGACGAAGAAGATTTGAAATAAGAAGAAGTAGAAGAAGAAGAGCAGCTAGAAGCAGAGAAAGAGGAATATGAGAAACAAGATCTTCAAGTACCTCCAAAGACACCTATCCTAAAAGTGCATAAAAACAACCCGCTAGAACATGTCATTGGAAATAAAGATGGAGGAGTTGAAACCCGAAGAATAATATGTTCACCATAACAACAACACCTATCATTGTTGTCCACAATTGAGCCAAACATTTTTGAAGAGGCGAGCGAGGATGAACAATGGATCAAGGATATTGATGAAGAATTGGATCAGATAGAGAAGAATGACAATGGGAATTGGTTCCAAGACTGAAGAACAAGAACGTGATTGGTACAAAGTGGGTTTTCATAAACAAATTGAACGAAGATGGACAGGTTACCAGAAATAAGGCAATATTAGTTTGCAAAGGATATACTCAAATTGAAGGTATAGATTTCGAAGAAACCTTTGCCCCAGTTTTTAGGATGGAAGTAATCAGATTGATCTTATCCTATGCATGTTCCAAGAGAATCAAGGTGTATCATATGGATGTGAAATCATCCTTCCCTAATGGATAATTAGAAAAATAAGTCTACATCGAACATCCAGAAGGATTCTTATTTACAGAAAAGGAAATTATGTCTGGAGGTTAAAGAAATCACTATATGGACTCAAACAGGCTCCCAGAGCATAATATTCAAGATTGGAAACATATCTACTACAAAAAGGATTCAGGAATGGAAATGCAGATAGAAATCTCTACATAAAAGAGGATCGAGGTAGTGTATTTATAATTCTATTTTATGTAGATGACATTAACTTTGGAAGTGATGATGACAGGATGAGTCAAAAGTTTTTCAGAGACATGCAGAATGAGTTTGAGATGTCCTTTCTTGGTGAGTTAACCTTATTTTTGGGATTATAGATATGTCAGCATGACAAAAGTATTTTCATCTCTTAGACCAAGTATATCATAGAAATGCTAAATAATTTTGGAATGGAATATTGTAAACCAATAAGTACTCCTATGTAGACTAGTTGCAAGTTAAGTAAGGATGATGATTCTATGGAGAAGACCAGAGACTGTATGGATAGATGATTGGATGCTTACTCTATGTGACAGTGTCTATACCAGATGTGATGCAGACAGTTAGACATGTTGCAAGGTTTCAAGAAGCACCAAAGGAATCACATGTTATGGAAGTAAAGAGGAGATTCAGATATCTCAAAGGAACAAAAGAGTTCGGGTTATCATATCCAAAAGGGAATGATCTATCTCTAGTTTCCTACACAGATTCATATTGGGAAGGTTGGATTGATGATAGAAGATGTACACATGGAGTATATTTCTACTTGGGTGAGTGTCTGGTATCATGGTTGAGCAAGAAACAATCATCAATATCGTTTTCCACAACAGAATAAGAATACATTGCAGGAATGACATGTTGTACTCAGGTTCTTTGGATGAAGAAAACTTTGCAAGATATACAAGTAAAGTATGATGAGCCCATTTAAATATTTTGTGATAACTCCAACACTATCAATATATCCAAGAATTTAGTGATGCATTCTAATATGAAGCACATTCTTATTAAGTATCACTTTCTAAGGGAACATGCTACATAGAAGAACATTAAGCTAGAGTACGTCAGGACAAAAGAGAAGATTGCATATATCTTCACTAAATTGCTTGCAAGGGAAACCCTTGAGTATTTGGGATAGCAAATTGGAGTAGTTTCTGCCCCACAATGATTCACACGACATCAAGCATAGTAAGACAGGGGGAGAGAAACAAATAAATGAATATTCCAAGTGAAGAAACTTTTGAATGCTTTTCATATACATCAAATATTTACATGAGGAAGCACCATAAAGAGAAAGACCAGTAGACTAATATTTGTAGACAGGGGGAGCATCCCTATAGGAGAATTACCCTTTTCCATTGATGTCAAAAGGGGATAGAAATAACAAAGGCACAGAAGAAGAGTGAAGAGACATGAGACAAATAGAGAGAATCTTTGGAGACAATATAGGCATGCAGACATGGGGAGTGATGGTCACAAGGGGAGCATGAGAATGTGCATGATTATTTCCATGCCTAAGTGTTTCCATAAATTCCAAAGGGGGAGATTGTTGAAAGTTTGGTTTTCATTGATGTCAACCCTTGAAGAATCCCTGACGGTGTTGTTTTGGTGCCCGAAGTTGATTGAGGAATATGGACATGAAGGATAGTGTATATTCAGGTACGAAACTCATAGATATATAGTCCTATTCATTTTTTTATGGTGATATGTCGTATTCCATGTAGTTCCTCACGATTGAGGAGTTATGGCCTTGTGAAGTTGGAATCCCAAAAGAATGGTCAATAAGCCCCTAGCTGGTTACAAGTCAATTAATTAAAGGGTGAAGTGGTTGTAACAAGAAACGCCTAAAGTAAGGAAAGAAGTTACTTAGAAAAAGTATAAATACACCTCAAGGATTCTCTCATAGGTACTTTCACACACAACTCTATTGAATATCTATCTTGTGAATAACTTTTGGTCTATTAGTGAATCTAAGGTAGCAAGTCTGAAATTGCGGAGGAAGGTCGAAGGTGAAAGTCTCGGAGTTGCAAAAAATGTTAGTAATCCTAGTTTCTGAGATATCCATGGGTTACAGGTCAGAAGGGTGCAGATGTACGCAGGATGCAGTGAAGAAAAACATGGATATTCATGGGTAGTGGAAGAGGAAGTCACAGATCTGTGAAAATCTCATGAAATATTAGGAGTTGCTTGTACTAGGTCCCTAAATTTAGAAGGAAGGTTACATGTTAGCATTTCAATGTTTTAGGTCAGCTACATAGGTACTGGTATGTTTTTGTACTTGTTGTGAAGGTTATTCTTGATTATAATATGGTGTATGATTGAGGCATTCTTGGCATGTTTGGTATTGGCACATGATTGAGGTACATCTTGGCTACATGGTTGAGTGAGGAGAACTCCTAGTTTGGTGTATAACATGTATTTTATGGTTCATATCCTTGAGATGGTTACACATGGTTGAGTTATATACGATGTATGGTGTCATATGCATGAGGGAAATGCATTGGTTCTTTGAGGCACTTCATTGATGACATGGTATAGGTCTATACTTGATTGATTCTATGGTATATGGTACATGTTGTATTCATTTTTGACATATGGTACATGATTGACTGCTTAACATTGATGTTCTAGTTGGTATATCTTATTGTTCATGATTGATGCATATATGTTGGTACATCATTGATGCATGGTATGGTACAAGTTCTAGCTAATTTATGATCAGTTACATGTTGATGAGATAGTGACAAAGAAAGTGACAGGTTGGATATAGTGACAGGTTGAAAATGATAGGTTGATAGTGGCAGTGACAGTGACAGTGGTAGTAACAGTGACAATGGAAGTGGCAGTGTTTGTGGTAGTGAAAGTTGGTCTACACTTATATTTGAGGGTGGAAGGATGTGGCAAGAAAAGTTGGTTGTAGCCACCTTCCAGTTGGAGCTGGATAACTCAGGGGGTTGTATTATCCTTCTAGTTGGAGCCATATAATTCAGTGAGTTGTATATTCCTTTAGGTTGGAGCCTTCTTCCAGTTGTAATTGGAGAATTGGGAAGTTGGTGCTTCTAATGAATGCATTCTTTGATATATAAGAAAAGTGTTATGTGGTTTTCTCCCATTTGGGTTTCCACATAAATTCTGGTGTACTCTGTATCTGATGTGATATTACTTATGATTATACTGCTAATGATATATTGAATGCTAATAATAAACTACTGAATATAGTTGAAGAATGTATATTGTGGTTAAAAGTAATAAAAGTGCCCATATCGATTCAACCACCCTCCCCCCCCCCCTCTCAGTTTTCCAACAACATATACAACAACAATTCAAGTATCACCATTATCATGCAATGCATAAAAACTGTGATCAAATTCACAATGTTTGAATATAAGATTGAGAAATAAATGGTCAATATTAGCATAACAGACCCTTGGATCCTATTTTAAACCATATAAGGGAACTTTGTAGTCGACAAACAAGATTGGAATTTGTAAAAAAACCATGGGGTTGTTCCATAAATATTTCTTCAAACAAGTCACCATGAAGAAAGGAACTTTTAACATCCATGTGGTGTATCTTCCATATGAAGCAAGCAACAAGGGAAAGAATCATTTGAACAAAATTCATTTTTTAAATAGGGGAAAAGGTCTCGACGTATTCAATGCCTTCTTTTTAACAAAATACGTTTGCAATCAAGTGAGCTTTATGACACAGAATAGAACCTTCAGAGGTAAATTTGGTCTTACAAACCCATCGACATTTCACAATGTTATTCCCTTGATTTCAAGGAACTAAATCCCAAGTGTGATTCTTTAAAAGAGAGTTCATTTCAGCTTGCATATATTACTCCCATTTAGGTTGTCCTTATGGATCTGCATAAGAGACATGATCATAATTCTCAAGAACATGAGTCATCAAGGGAACAATGTCCTACCACTTCTAACTACAAGTATATACTCCTAAAGAGACATCACCAACATCAGGACTAGCAACTTCAATCATCTTAGCATCCCACCAAATGAGACAAGGGTATAGCGAACTATCATGCACTTCAAAAGGTATATCAGGAGAAGTAATAGTTTCAATTGAAATAGACCAAGGACCATTCAACCTAGAAATTGAATGTTTGGTTGACTCAGGAATAGGGTTCAATTTCCTAGTCAAAATGATAAAGAAAGGAACATGTGACCCATTTTCAATGATAATATCAAAGGGACCATCCTGTAATAAACTAGAGGAATTATTCAACAACTTAGTGCCTAAAGACTTCTGATAAAAAAATATGTTTATTCTAATAATGATATGTGGTTTGATGTTAGGATATTTAAACATTTAGGAGTTAGTTAAGATTTACTTGGTATAATGTGTCGTTAGGTAAAAGTGTGTTTCTTTAGTATGCATTAGTATGCATTTGTAGTTAGGAAATCCGACGGTCACGATATGTTCCCGACATAGAGTGATCCGATGATTCATACTTTCCTCGATGTTAACGACCATTGATCTATGGATTAACACCCGATTGGTACATGATATCTATTTAAAGAGCATGGAGATTCATTTTCTAATGAACGATTGTGAGAAACTCTCTTGTAAAATCTCTTTGTAATCTTTTTATTTTGCATTAATAAACTGCTCCAAGTGGTCATGTTGGCTGGGGTCGTGGATGTTTCCCCGTAGGGGTTTTACCACGTCAAAACATCGGTGTGTTGATCTTTGATATGGTTGTGTGAGTGGTTACTGAAGGTGTTCGTCCTCTTTTGGAATACCTGTATTGTCAAACATGGTATCAGAGCTTGTTTGAAGACTCGCTCCTGTTGTATATCGAGATCATGAAGTCGAGTTGCCTCATCTCCATTTTTTATCATTTTCATACATTTATGGGCTGAGAGGATTGTTCCCTTACATCCGTAGAACTCATTTCAATTAGGAACACTTTTATTTTCACTCAAAAAGGTTTCCCTTTGCCCAAGATACAACCATTTCAGTCAGATCCAGAGGTATAAAGCCTGAATACGCATTTTAAAAGTTTTTTTGCAGAGTATTTTTTTGGTTTTATATTATTTGTTTCTGGGTTGCTACTCTTTTATATATGTGTATTCTCTTTGCCCCTCGCCCTGTGTGATCTTGGAAAATCAGAAACATATAGGAAAAGGTGCATCTTCCGGGTAAGCTAACCGAGATCTAACCCTTGTTGTCATCGAGAAGCGAATTTTTTTTCTTGTGTGAAAAGAGTTTTTTTTAGCACGCTCTCCAAGGCCATCAACAACAAAAAAAACAACCCCAATCCTCTTGCAAAAAAATACAATATGTTTTTCTAGACCATTTGGTTAAAATTTTCTTTATTAAGTAAGAGGTCTTGAGTTCAAGTCTCTCTTTTGTTACTTTTTTTTGAAAAAGTTCATGCTAAAATTGTAAAGTGTATTTCACTTCAAGTATAAAAGTGAATCACTATAATTAGCTTTAATATTTTATTTTAGAGTTATTTTTTTTGCATGAAGTAACTTCATTGTAAAAGTGATCCCCACTTCTCTTTATAAAAATGGGTTACTTCATAAAGCAACTTACACCACCACGTGATCCTTTGGTTACCATTTATGCCTTTTTTAAAAAGGGCATAACTCTCATATCCGAAGTCCGTTTTCAGTGCCGTTTTTTTTTAAACTGCCTAACTTTTTGAGATATTTCCATCCAAAACATCAGTTTTAGTTTTTAAATCCATATTATCTACATATTTAATATGGCTTCTTCCAATAATCTCTTGCTTACTGGCACCAACTACATCCAATGGAAATATCATATGGAAGATTTATTAAGAAGTAAAGGCTTGTACCAGATTACCTTGGGAAAAGAAAAAGCACCCACTGATGATGATAAGAAATTAAAATGGGATAGTAGGAGAGACGAAGCACATGGAATAATCAAAATTTCCATCTCTCCTGATTTAAGGTTCCGCCTTCAAGAAATTGATGACCCTGAAGAAGCTTGGGAAAATATTGAATATGTGTTTGGTAAAATCAATATTATTCGAGCACAACATTTAGAAAATTAAGTGTTGACCTTAAGTCCAAGTGATTTTTCTTTCCTTGGAGACTATCTATCTAAGTTTAAAACACTCAGAATTTTATATGAAGAATGTGAGATAAAAATGGAGGAAGAGTGTTGCATCTATCTTATTCTTTCTAAGCTAGGTAGTGCATATTATGTGTTTGTATCTACCTTTTATGCCATGATAGAGGCTCTAGGGAAAACTTATCAAAAACCCACTCTTGAGTCTTTTTGTGGTGCTTTGATTAGAGAGGAAGATAAGCTTGTACAACTTGGAG
>SNQJ01S0021089.1:76419-101851 GCA_010110895.2 Picea sitchensis | reverse complement strand
AATGATGATAATCTTCATTAATCTTGTAACAAGAAGGGAGTAAGAAATTTAATTGATTCATAAAAATCTTTTGGGATAAAATTTTAAAAAGGGAAATAATTGTTTTATTATATTATGATAATTTAAAAATTTATTCATTATAAAGAAAAAGGGAAAAAGGATAAGTTTCTGCACATGCCTTTTTGAGTTTAAATAAAAAGGGGAAAGAGAGAAATCTAAAATAATTAGGAAACTAGGAAAAGAGGGAAACATAAAAAGAAAAGGTAAACAGAAGGGAAAAAGTAGAAAGTCAAACTTAGTAAGGTATCTACCATTTAAGAACTTTCTATTTTAAACTGAGGTAGCAAATTAATAATGGGGAAAGTCATTCAAACCTGTAAAGGAATTTAGGGACACCTAGGAGCAATTCTACGAGTGACTCTAGGTAGGTGAGGAAAATAAGGGTAATTAATTAATTAAAGAAATTATCTTTTGGAGGAATGAAGGGGATGGGTGACACATGTATGGGGAGGATTTTTATGAATTAATTTATTAAACTTTAAATTAAAGGGGATTTTGGGAAAGTAAGGGACTTCGAAACTCTATATAATGGAGGGAGGAGAAGGATGATGGATGTATTCTATTTTGCGTAATGTTACATTGTAGAAATCTATACTTGAATGACTTAGCTTGTGGGAGATAGGATACCTAGCTCAGTGAGTAGTGGTAGCTCAGCCTTGCGAGGCGAGCTGGGAGCTAGCAGATTCTTTGGTTAGTTTGTGTGGCCCCTTTGCAGCTCGAGGGGATAAGGGGGAAGAACAATACCCCTAGCGTTGGATGAGAGGTACCGGTGAAGTCTCATAGGTCGACAAGCGAGAGTTGCATGGAGCACGTGAGACATCAACTCAAAGCGGGCGATTGGGCAATGGTACACTTTCTTTTGTTTCTGCGTGGTAGATTGTTAGTATGATTTTTTCTTTCAACACTATATTATTAATAGAATAAAGAATATGATAGTCTTAGCATTCTAGTTGATGACTGAATTTTACCCATAGCCTTATATTGAAGTTTATTTATTTCCCATGGCCTCGATCCCTGCATGTCTTGATCATTCTGAGGTTTATTGATTGCGATGATTGTTGTTTACTTTTTCCTTCATCCCTAGCTCATCAGTCCACGCCTGAGCAGTCGGATAGGACCATGATATACGGTCGTCGCTTCGGCGTTAATATACCTATGGATCTCAATGCCCTACTTTTTTGTGCGTGGATGATGAGCAAAGGACGTTCCTGTCAGCCATCTACCTTAGTTGTTCATCCTTGGCTGATTTTTGACCTTGTGCCCTTATGCATTTAATTAACCTTGCAAAATTTGATGGATGGATGGTGAAGTTTCTTTAAACTCGACATTTTTTTATAGCTCGTTGTTAACTGTTTTTTTTTTTACACCTTGTTTTTATATCTTGTTGGAATCTTCCTGCGTTTTTATATATTGTTTTTTTGCCTAGTGATGGATACCTTTTTGGCTGCACTTCATTGACTGGGGGGGGGGTATTTTCCCAGCAAACCCTTTTTCTAGTCAGTTGTTTAGATTTCCAGGTGCTTGAAAAAGCTATACGCTTCTTGTTCTAGATAGCCAGTGGGTATTGGTTAAGAATTTTTTTACTTCTGGGCATTTTATTGAATGATTAATCTAAGTGAATTAAGATTGTGGATGTTTTAACCTCTATGATATTTATCTTTTTAAACTCAGTGATTGATTTATTGAAGGTTAATATCTCTGCGATTTTGACCAGTAGGTCAACGTTTTTAGCCTAGAAGTTACAACACTTTCCCCTGTAATTTACCACGAAGTTACCTCATTCTAGTCGATTGGAGTAACTCATGTTAACTACCGCATGTTTTTAACTTTTGTAACAATGTTTTCCTCCTTATTGGGTAGTGTATATGGTTGACGGTGATTGCTATTGAGGGGACACAATTTTCCCTCCTTTGGTTCATTGTGTTTTGTTGTTGATTGGACCACAAGTTTTCTTTATATGATAGACTTTGTTTGCTGCTGATATGACCACGACTTGGACCACAAATTTTCGTAAATGATTGAGAGTGTTTTCTGCTGGGTTGACCACGATTTGGACAATGTTTATTCTTATGTATGAATGATGGCAAATGTAAATTTACCTTCTGGCATGTTGTACAACGTTTTTTCTTATATATGAATCACGTCGAATGTAAATTTACTAATGTGGTGCACTACAAGTCGTATTTATCTTCATGGACCTAGCTAGAGAAATATGTGATGCAGTGTTGTTTCTTTTTGCATATAATAACTTAACTAACAATGACTTAAGAAATAACTTCCACGACTATCATCTGTAAAGGGTGGATAGTTATGAACCTGGTAGTTGTAGAATGTGCACCCAAATCAAATATTTATCATCCTGGTAGTGGTTGGACGTGCACTCAAATCAAATATTATTTATGTTAACAATTGTTTTATAATCAATGAAATTGACTAAATGTCAACCATCGACGATTGGCTATTAATTGTTGTTTTCTTAATTAATTAAATTGACTAGTTGTTTACTAACAACGACTGACTGATAATTGTTGTTATATAATAAATGGCTTGTATAGATGATAATGTCCCTTCATTCATGATTAGTATTATTCACAATATGTACACGTACTCCCATTTTCATATCACTAAGAAGTGGAAGTTACATACAGATATCTTCTCATAAGTGATTGTGTTTGTTTATAAATTCATAGAGATATTAATGATACTTAGCTATTGTTCTAAGGTAGTGAACCTTGCAATCATTTTTGGAGGGCTTATGACCAGTGATGGTGTTATAATCTTGTCTTGATCCTTAAACTCGTATTCTTAACTGTTGGGTTTAATAAGGTTTCATTTTTTGCTTTGGGTAATTGTCTATTGTGTGGTATATGTTTAGTATTAATGAAACAATTAAAGTGATAATCCATATAAATAAGGAAAAATTCAAACCAAAAACATTCAACCAATGATACCCTTGATCTTAATTTTAAAGTGTGGATACCACCCTCTATGAATAGTGAATCACCTTTCTATTTTCTTTTTAGTTCATGTATACAAAATTTTATAGGGTAAAAATTGAATGTTCAGTATATATATAATATTGATTAAGCTAGTTCCTTTTTAAAATTAAGGGAAATTTACGTAGCATATTATGTAAAACAAACAAAGGTCCCAAAGTTTAGCTTTCGGATTTTAAAGTGTAAATAGCCATATTCATTTAATGATGAAATAACCTTATACCAATTAAGTAACCTTACACAATGTCAAGTAGTGTCCAAATTTTGGATTATTATTATTAGCTTCAACCAGAAAGTAGATGGAGGATACATTTAATGATGAAATAACCTTATACCAATTAAGTAACCTTACAGAATGTCAAGTAGTGTCCAGCCTTTGGAGTATTATTAGCTTCAACCAGAAAGTAGATGGAGGATAAGTTGATTCACATAAACAAAATGTATTAAGTACTCTCTTTTCCCATATGGTATTTACACTAGAAAACTCATTGAATTTAAAAAATAAATAAATTGAAGAATGAATTTGTTCACCTCCAAGGACTTGGATTGCGATTCCATGGACCATAAAAGATTAAAATGACTAACAAAGAAAATTTGGGAGAACTTAAGTTATCAATTAGTCGGCTCAAGATCTATTTTCAACAATTAATGAACTAATGATATTTAAAAAACAATAACCTCAAGGTATGAGGGGAGAAATATAATAATGAAGAGGAATACCCAACTCTATGATTCTCAAAACTTACATGCTTGAGAAGTTGTCCATTCCACCAGTCACACATAAAAAATAAAAAAAATGTACTTCTGCTACACTTGTAGTCGTGAGCAAGGGTGGTTACATTGAGATGATTCTTGTTATTTATTTTTGTTCTTCTTCCTCTTCACAATCTAAGTAGAATATTTTTTTTCTCACCACACTTATGTCCCTTAGTATACTTGTTGTCACAATTAAAGAATAAACCTTTTTCTTTTCTTTCCTCCAATTTTTGAGGTGGAAACCTTGTAGGTTGAGGTGGTTTAGAATAAGTAACATTATTCTTTCGGTAGATGTTAGGGGTGGTCCTTCTAGTAGACATAGCCATATTTTTAGTTTCAACATTTTTGGCCACCATGAACGTATTCTTCAATGATTTGGGTTACCACAGGCCAACTTCATGTTGAATGTTATCCTTTAAATTTCCTATGAAGGCATCAATCAAGTTCTCATCTGGAATATGTCTTACCTTTATATTCAATCTTTGGAAGTTCTCAATGTGCTCCAGAACTCAACCCTTTTTCTTGAGATTTATCAATTAGCCGAAGAAGGTATTGCTCTTTGTATCCTCATAGTGTGCTATCATTTCTTCCATGAAAATTTTCCAAGTGATAAGTGAGTTGCGAGAACAAAGCCATTGATACCACACATACTTATCAGGTTCTAAATATAAGGATGCAATTCGTAGCTTTTTTCTATGAGGCACATCATGTATATCAAATAACTACTGCATCTGGAGTATCCTTGTGATTGAATCCTTTCCATCAAACTTCCTCATATTGATCTTAGGAAATTGGTTGTTATTGAAACCAAAGATGGAGTTTCTCCACTATTGATTCATATTACTTGTGTCCTCATCATGAATTTCATGCAATACATTGTCACTTTCAGGTGGCCTCTCTATTAACAACTTTTTTAACCCTTCCATGATCTCCCCTTTTAAGCCATCCATATTAGTATCCATTATCGCTTCTAGCTTATCTTCAGTGCAATCCATAATCCTTTTTAGTACATCTTTTGTTACTTCCTTCTTTTGTAAATCATGTATGTACTTCTGCATTTATTCACCTTCATCAAGATTCAAAGTAGGACTTTCTGAGCGCCTATTTTGTGTATAAGTTCCCTTTTTTGGTGGACTGTTGTCCAAGTATCATTGCAAGGTAGGAATTCCTAATTATCTTAAGCAAAGGTCCTCACAGACAAGGGAGTGTTAGGTGCTATAGCTCTCCGATATATGTGCGGGATCCAAAAATAGTACTAGGCCCAATATCTCAGGGAACTAACTAAGGAGGCTTGAGCATGCCCTTATTCATACTATCTGACTACCCAGGTACTAAAGAGTAATATCCTTGAGTGTTCTTATCAGTGTACTATAAAAACAACATGACTAAATGGTTTAATCTTTTGGTATCAAGATTATAGTGGGTCTCCCTATATACACCAGGTATGTGGGATCTCAAATCTGTAGTAGTTTGTATAATGCGTAACCTTTCAAAAGTTTCCTTCCAATGTACTCTAGGTACATGGAAGAACTGCATTGTCCTCAGGTTGTAGCACTGACAGGTAACGACAGCTCTTAATTTTAGAGATGTTGGAATACGTCTATACCTAAAAATCCCTAAGATTATTCAAAATGTATGTGGTAATCCTTTTATCCCACTTTATTCCAATTTTTTTAATCACCCCAATTGAATATTCTAGTAAAAAGATATGAAAATTTCCCAAAAAAAAAATGCACCATTTAAAACCATGATTTGGAGACTCTTCTGCGAGTCAAAATTTCTTCTATTGTAGCTCTAAAATTTCGTCCCTTATGAGTATGAATTTTCATCCTCATGTATCCTAATTAGTCTTCTTTCCAACCCCACAGGTTAGACCAATATTGGATTCTCCAAGGGAATTTTACGATAACTTTCCCAATATGTGTTGATTTTGTTTCCTTTCAGGAGAGTGCACTTGTACGACATGTCGCATGTCACTGTATTCACTTCAGAAATTGAAATTTATAACAGTAAGACTTCGGTCTATACCCTAACCAATGGAAAATGTCTCATTCAATTTGGAGGTTTGCAGCTTTAGATATAACAATTTTCCAAACAACACTTGTTTTAGACTGAAATCTGGACCAACCAAACACCCTAATTTCCTCAAAGAATAACTTTCATAGTACAGTGAATAAAGGGATGAAATTTGTACACAAGATAATTCACTATTCCTCCTTCATATTGTAAAAAATTGAGAAACTGTAACAAATCCAAAACAATTGGGAGTGAAAATTCCAAGAAGACCTGTTTCATACTAGTTTCAGGGCTAGTCAAAACCCCAAATTGAACAGAATGTATCTCCAAAACTATAGAGAACCGATATATGAAATTTGGAACCAATTTATATCTATATCTCTCCTCTACACCATATAAATTCCATATCCATAAACCTTCCAGAAAAAAAAAAAAAGTTGTAGGAAAAATTCCATGAAGACTTGTTTTGAAGGAGTCAGTCTCGAGGATTTTTTATCTCTGATACCAAATGTTAAGAACCAAACATAATAATAGCATAAAAATGTCAGGATAAGTACTCCACACCTTGATAAAGAGATAAATTTAGATAATAATGCTCTTCAAGGGGGAAACCTCCTTATACATCACAAGAATTCACAAATACAAGATGATTCCAAATGAAAAGGTCTCCTTGGTATATATAGGAGACTAGGAGGTACAATTACTACTAATGGACCCAAGAAGACATAAATAAAATAACAATACTAATGTAATATTCCCCAATTAATGGGTAATGTGACATGATTTAGGGCTTAAAAACATGGAAAAATTCACCAATGAAGGTCAATAATTACATTACACCATCTACTCAAGGTTGTTTCATGGAATATGAGTCACTATGGATATGTTCTATTTGTTGTTTTTTTTCTTTGAAATATTTCCTTGTTTCAAAGGAAACCAATGATACTTTCGAAGAACATATATTTAACATGCTCCATCAAGGGGAACAATTGTGGGTAGGATAGTAACCATACCATGTCTTGTCATTGGGTTTAAGCTTAAAAAATTAAAATATGCAAGTCATTCATTCCAAAGTTAGCTTTGGTAATTGGTGTGAACTATGAGTGCAATTGGTCCTGGGTATTTCTTGGCAATGTGAAAAAATATATATAATTAGTCCTTCAAGTATAATAAAACTTTGACAACAAAAACAATGTTTTATGGATGTCCTTCACAACAAATCGATCTAGCGAAAACTCTACTTTCTTGCCAGTCTAGGTTAGTTGGAGTATTGAAAACAAATTTGTGTTTAGGCTAGGTACATGATACACATAAGTGATCACACCATTTAGAAATTATATATTTCCACAACTAGCTACAGTAAGTGCATAATTATATGCTACAACACACACACACACATATATATATCTTCTTTTAATGATAAATGATAAAAGAGAGAAGACAGAAAATCCATATCCATCTGATGGGTGCAACCAGACTCAACTATACATTTACTTTGAGAAGTATGAGCATTCATGGCATGATCCATACTAACAAAAATAATATACTTATCTAGTTTCCCTTCTGAAGTTCGATTTTGTAGGTTGGTCAATTATCCAATCAACACATATCTTTCAAGTTTTTTCACTTTATCCTCTAGTTACTTAGTCTTCTAATAGCAAGGCTTCTATATGTGTCCCAATTTCGTGCAATAGCAACAAATTTTATTCTTTCTACCTTTATTAGTTGAATTCTAATCAACATCCTTGTTTTCAGCAGTATAGTCAACATGGTCACATTTCTTCGCCTACCAACCTCTTTTTATATAATTTTGTTGACCTTTTCCTTTCTTTAAATGGGCTTGTTTCTTGAACTCAAGTTTCCATTCATCAAGAAATTTCTCATGTGTCGTATTCAACGACCCACATAAGGATTCAATGTTATAATTCTTACCATAAAATATCCTGAAGGTCCAACTAGCATGAAATGTCGAACAAAACACATCATAAAGTATCTTCAAATTCATTAGGATCAGTTTTATGATCTGACTACCTTTTTCAGGAAAATATTTCCCACATTCATCCACTTTCAACTGAATTTCCTTCGCATAGTATAGATAATCATTAATTATTTCAAAAGAGAGAGGATCTAAAGAGATCAACTCTTTCTTAATCTACATAATTTGACTTTCTCAAGTTTTATAAAATAGAGTCTTCAACATATTCCTTCTTCCCATTGATGACAAACTTCTTCTAGTCATTATTTGGATATAGAACCAAAGTGTTTGTAAACTACCATAGTGGTTTTGTCTTCAATGATGTTTATATATCTTGTGCTGAAATTCCATATATTGTGGCCATTCAAAACCACAAGCTCTAGTTTGGAATTCATAACATTTCTAGTTTATTGATCTAAACCTAGATTTAGTCGCTGAGTAGAAATCCTATGTTAATATACCAGATAGATCCAACATGTTGGGAGTATCACCAACCTCTACAAGATATCAACTCTTTCTTAATCTACATAATTTTACTTTCTCAAGTTTTATCAAATAGAGTCTTCAACATATTCCTTCTTCCCATTGATGACAAACTTCTTCTAGTCATTCTTTGGATATATAACCTAAGTGTTTGTAAAATACCATAGTGGTTTTATCTTCAATGATTTTTATATATATTGTGCCTAAATTCCATATATTGTGGCCATTGAAAACCACAAGCTCTAGTTTGGAATTCATAACATTTTTGGTTTATTGATCTAAATCTAGATTTAGTCTGTGAGTACAAATCCAATCCTATGTAATTCTACCAGATAGATCCAACATGTTGGGAGCATCACCAACCTCTACAAGAGATAAACTCTTTATTAATACACATAATTTGACTTTCTCAAGTTTTCTCAAATAGAGTCTTCAACATATTCCTTCTTCCCATTGATGACAAACTTCTTCTAGTCATTCTTTGGATATAAATCCATAGTGTTTATAAACTACCATAGTGGTTTTCTCTTTAATAATTTTTATATATCTTGTGCCTAAATTCCATATATTGTGGCCATTGAAAACCACAAGCTCTAGTTTGGAATTCATAACATTTATGGTTTATTGATCTAAACCTACATTTAGTCTGTGAGTAGAAATCCTATGTCAATCTACCAGATAGATCCAACATGTTTGGAGAATCACCAACCTCTACAAGAGATCAACTGTTTCTTAATCTACATAATTTTATTTTCCCAAGTTTTATAAAATAGAGTCTTCAACATATTCCTTCTTCCCATTGATGACAAACTTCTTCTAGTCATTCTTTGGATATAAAACAAAAGTGTTTGTAAACTACCATAGTGGTTTTCTCTTCAATGATGTTTATATATCTTGTGCCTAAATTCCATATATTGTGGCCATTGAAAACCACAATCTTCAGTTTGGAATTCATAGCATTTTTGGCTTATTGATCTAAACCTAGATTTAGTCTATGAGTAGAAATCCTATGTCGATATACCAAATAGATCCAACATGTTGGGAGAATCACCAACCTCTACAAGATATCAACTCTTTCTTAATCTACATAATTTGACTTTCTCAAGTTTTATCAAATAGAGTCTTCAACATATTCCTTCTTCCCATTGATGACAAACTTATTCTAGACATTCTTTGTATATAAAACCAAAGTGTTTGTAAGCTACCATAGTGGTTTTCTCTTCAATTATGTTTATATATCTTGTGCCTAAATTCCATATATTGTGTCCATTCAAAACCACAAGATCTAATTTCGAATTCATAACATTTTTGGTTTATTGATCTAAACCAAGATTTAGTCTGTGAGTATAAATCCTATGTTAATCTACCAGATAGATCCAAGATGTTGGGAGCATTACCAACCTCTACAAGAAATCAACTCTTTCTTAATCTACATAATTTGACTTTCTCAAGTTTTATCAAATAGAGTCTTCAACATATTCCTTCTTACCATTGATGACAAACTTCTTTTGGTCATGCTTTGGATATAGAACCAAAGTGTTTTTAAACTACCATAGTGGTTTTCTCTTCAATAATGTTTATATATCTTGTGCCTAAATTCCATATATTGTGGCCATTCAAAACCACGATCTCTAGTTTGGAATTCATAACATTTATGGTTTATTGATCTAAACATAGATTTAGTATGTGAGTAGAAATCTTATGTCAATCTACTAGGTAGATCCAACATGTTGGGAGGATCCCCAACCTCTACAAGACTTGTAGACAACAAGATATATCTAAAACCGCTATCTTTGATACATTATTGGATAATCAAATGGTTGGGTACATCAAAGAGATAATATTCCAAAAGAGAGGTGGTATCCAAAGACAATGTTACAACAATTAATCACAATAAAGCATAGTTTACCATACAAAGAAGCATGAGAAACCAAAATTTTTCTATACACAACACATTCACTCTAGTTACCATGATATCAAATATTGAACAATAGGACCAACTTATATAGCACCAAGATGTAACCAACTCCCTTAAAGTGGAGAAGACAAGGTGAACATAGATTGGTTAGGATGCATAACAAACTTTTTAATTTCTTCCTTGTTATGCCCACTAGTTGGCCATTCTGTTCTAACTCACCAACCACTTAAATGCTTATTCGACCATCCAATGGGTCTCCTAATCAAATCCATAGTTGACCACTTAGTTGACCTCGCAATGGACTCTCCTAAATGAGTTTCAAATGTTGACTAACTATCTCAAGAGGATTTGGAGGTGTGATGAAGCTGCAAACCCTCCTATTTCAATAAAAGTTTCAAGTTTTACATTATTTTTTGGGAGGCTTGGTTCTAAAGTAAAAACAAAAACCGAGATATGGAGAATCTAATTATAATGAGAACTTAAATATTGATTTTTACCATATTTTATATCCAAAAAAGGATGCTTTTGGACCATTCTTATCCTATGTGTTTATTATAACACCCAACCATACATAAATAACTATGATCTTACATCCATTTTAGCCTTAGATCTATTAAAAATCAAGAGGGATACAAAATTGAGATGCAAATCTCTCAATGCTTTGAAAGTCTAGAATTAAGAGAGATCTACATTGGTATGATTTATATGAATCATATGGATTTATTAAAAACAAAAAATAAAATTTTATTCCAGAAAAAATTACCTTATATTCATTTTCTTTTAATAGTTGATATATATTTTTAATATTATGTATATAAAAAAAAATATTGACTATTATTATTTAAACCATTAGATTTACTATTACTATATTTTTTTAATGCTAACTATTGTTACAATATCTTCCATATTTTATTGTATAATGCATTTCATTTCTATGCATATAATTACCTCGATAGGCATCCCCTATTGAAATTGATGGTTTAATCAACCTTTTAATTACAAATTCCAATATTATGGCCAACAATTAAAGATGCTGGCATATTCTTCGTCGTCGTCCCAAATCAATAAATGAGACTTAATTTCATAACTTCCTTTCATTTATAAATGCGTACGTTTTCCTTTTTTACTTTTTCACATTTACTTAATATGATTAAGGAATTACTTCCAGATCCATTGATTGCCACATTTAATTGATTAAGCAGGATTAATATATATCAATTAAACATGATTAATATATATATAGTGCGCTCACCTTTTTCATTTCCTTTACGGATGGATGACGGGGGTCAAATCTCACCATATCCACTTCCACACCTATTTCTTGGATGACAACTTGCATTTTGGTGGCCGACGTTTCATATTGTCGTAGCGTTTCTGTGGTGTTCCATTTTAAATTTATGGTCATGTAGTTACTCGCATATTTATGTGACCATATACTTCTATTTTTGTTGCTCGCACAAATGGGACACATTAAAAATTTTATACTTCTCTTTAATAATTTTTATATATCTTGTGCCTAAATTCCATATATTGTGGCCATTGAAAACCACAAGCTCTAGTTTGGAATTCATAACATTTATGGTTTATTGATCTAAACCTAGATTTAGTCTGTGAGTGGAAATCCTATGTCAATCTACCAGATAGATCCAACATGTTTGGAGAATCACCAACCTCTACAAGAGATCAACTCTTTCTTAATCTACATAATTTGACATTCCCAAGTTTTATCAAATAGAGTCTTCAACATATTCCTTCTTCCCATTGATGACAAACTTCTTCTAGTCATTCTTTGGATATAAAACAAAAGTGTTTGTAAACTACCATAGTGGTTTGCTCTTCAATGATGTTTATATATCTTGTGCCTAAATTCCATATATTGTGGCCATTGAAAACCACAATCTCTAGTTTGGAATTAATAGCATTTTTGTCTTATTGATCTAAACCTAGATTTAGTCTGTGAGTAGAAATCCTATGTCAATATACCAAATAGATCCAACATGTTGGGAGAATCACCAACCTCTACAAGATATCAACTCTTTCTTAATCTACATAATTTGACTTTCTCAAGCTTTATCAAATAGAGTCTTCAACATATTCCTTCTTCCCATTGATGACAAACTTCTTCTAGACATTCTTTGGATATCAAACCAAAGTGTTTGTAAGCTACCATAGTGGTTTTCTCTTCAATTATGTTTATATATGTTGTGCCTAAATTCCATATATTGTGTCCATTCAAAACCACAAGATCTAATTTCGAATTCATAACATTTTTGGTTTATTGATCTAAACCAAGATTTAGCCTGTGAGTAGAAATCCTATGTCAATCTACCAGATACATCCAAGATGTTGGGAGCATCACCAACCTCTACAAGAGATCAACTCTTTCTTAATCTACATAATTTGACTTTCTCAAGTTTTATCAAATAGAGTCTTCAACATATTCCTTCTTACCATTGATGACAAACTTCTTTTGGTCATGCTTTGGATATAGAACCAAAGTGTTTTTAAACTACCATGGTGGTTTTCTCTTCAATAATGTTTATATATCTTGTGCCGAAATTCCATATATTGTGGCCATTCAAAACCACGATCTCTAGTTTGGAATTCATAACATTTATGGTTTATTGATCTAAACATAGATTTAGTCTGTGAGTAGAAATCTTATGTCAATCTACTAGGTAGATCCAACATGTTGGGAGGATCCCCAACCTCTACAAGACTTGTAGACGACAAGATATATCTAAAACCGCTATCTTTGATACATTATTGGATAATCAAATTGTTGGGTACATCAAAGAGATAGTATTCCAAAAGAGAGGTGGTATCCAAAGACAATGTTACAACAATTAATCACAATAAAGCATAGTTTACCATACAAATAAGCATGAGAAACCAAAATATTTCTATACACAACACATTCACTCTAGTTACCATGATATCAAATATTGAACAATAGGACCAACTTATATAGCACCAAAATGTAACCAACTCCCTTAAAGTGGAGAAGACAAGGTGAACATAGATTGGTTAGGATGCATAACAAACTTTTTAATTTCTTCCTTGTTATGCCCACTAGTTGGCCATTCTATTCTAACTCACCAACCACTTAAATGCTTATTTGACCATCCAATGGGTCTCCTAATCAAATCCATAGTTGACCACTTAGTTGACCTCGCAATGGACTCTCCTAAATGAGTGTCAAATGTTGACTAACTATCTCAAGAGGATTTGGAGGTGTGGTGAAGCTGCAAACCCTCCTATTTCAATAAAAGTTTCAAGTTTTACATTATTTTTTGGGAGGCTTGGTTCTAAAGTAAAAACAAAAACCGAGATATGGAGAATCTAATTATAATGAGCACTTAAATATTGATTTTTACCATATTTTATATCCAAAAAAGGATGCTTTTGGACAATTTTTATCCTATGCGTCTATTATAACACCCAACCATACATAAATAACTATGATCTTACATCCATTTTAGCCTTAGATCTATTAAAAATCAAGAGGGATACAAAATTGAGATGCAAATCTCTCAATGCTTTGAAAGTCTAGAATTAAGAGATCTACATTGGTATCATTTATATGAATCATATGGATTTATTAAAAACAAAAAATAAAATTTTATTCCAGAAAAAATTACCTTATATTCATCTTCTTTTAGTAGTTGATATATATTTTTAATATTATGTATATAAAAAAAAAAAAATTGACTATTATTATTTAAACCATTAGATTTACTATTACTATATTTTTTTTAATGCTAACTATTGTTACAATATCTTCCATATTTTATTGTATAATGCATTTCATTTCTATGCATATAATTAAGTTGATAGGTATCCCCTATTGAAATTATGGTTTAATCAACCTTTTAATTACAAATTCTAATATTATGGCCAACAATTAAAGATGCTGGCATATTCTTCGTCGTTGTCCCAAATCAATAAATGAAACTTAATTTCATAACTTCCTTGCATTTATGAATGCTTACGTTTTCCTTTTTTACTTTTTCACATTTACTTAATATGATTAAGGAATTACTTCCGGATCCATTGATTGCCACATTTAATTGATTAAGCAGGATTAATATATATCAATTAAACATGATTAATATATATAGTGCGCTCACCTTTTTCATTTCCTTTACGGATGGATGACGGGGGTCAAATCTCACCATATCCACTTCCACACCTATTTCTTGGATGACAACTTGCATTTTGGTGGCCGGCGTTTCATATTGTAGTAGCGTTTCTGTGGTGTTCCATTTTAAATTTATGGTCATGTAGTTACTCGCATATTTATGTGACCATTTACTTCTATTTTTGTTGCTCGCACAAATGGGACACATTGGACCATGAGCAATTGAATGATGATCTAATATTTACGATTTAGGTTTTTTGTTTTCTGTTTACAATTTCGATTTTTGACTTCGGTTGTTGTTATTGTAACTTGCAGGGATTGGACACATTGGATTTAGGTTTTTTATTTACTGTTTACAATTTTGATTTAGGTTGATACACATTGTAACATGAGCAAGCGAAGGACAATTTATTGTTTATGATTTATGGACGATTTACTGTTTACAATTTGGGTTTTTTTTACTATTTACAATTTCGATTTTGGTTTATGATGTAGAGTTTATGGTTTATATCCATGATCAATTTAGGTTTATGGATCACCCATTTAGTTTCATAAAATATCTATTTAAAATTTATAATTCTAGGATTTACGGTTTATGGTCTGGTTCATGTTCTGGGATTTAGGGTTTTATGATCTCAACTTTAAATACATTACTTTATGTATTTAAAATGTACTTAGTATAAACATTCATAGTATAAATAATTGTTTTATATTTTATGTTATTTTTATTTTTAATACTATGTGCATATATATATACATTGTGTTTAACTTGACATACAATGATATATATGACCTGTTTATATACAGTCACTTATATATGTGTGTCACTTATATATGCGTGGGGGTGTGTGTTGCGTTTAAATCGCCCATTTTTATGTTGAGTTCATGTGTTTATATGTTGGGTTGACGAGTTTATATACACTTGCATTTATACGACCAGTTTTTATGTTGCATTCAAGCGTTTATATGTTACGTTTAAATGGACCAGTTTTTATGCTGCGTTCATGAGTTTATATGTTGTGTTTAAATTACTTGTTTATATCTTATATATTTATATGTTGTGTTTAAATGACCATTTTTTATGCTATGTTCATGCGTTTATATTTCACATTTAAATTACTTGTTTATATGCTAAATTTATAAATGAGACTTTTATTTTTATTTTTAAATTGATTACTTTAATTCATTTAAAGATTTTCAAAATGATATATGTATATATATGTTTACTTATATATAAATATACCATTTTTTAAAACTATTCTTCTACCATGGGTTTAAATTTATAATGCATTTTACATATGCATTTTTTTTATGACGCATTTAAATATACCATGCGTGTGTTTAAATGATGTCTTTAAATGATGCTTTTATATGTTGCCTTTAAATGATGCCTATGTTTAAATGATGCATTTATATGTTGTGTTTAAATTACTTGTTTATATGCTAAGTTTATAAATGATACGTTTAAATTTCTAAATGACCAGTTTTTATGAATGATACGTTTAAATGAACAGTTTATATGTTACGTTTAAATTAATTGTGTATATGCTAAGTTTATAAATGATAGGTTTAAACTTTTTTTATGTATTTTTAAATTGATTACTTTAATTCATTTATAGATTTTTAAAATGATATATGTATATATATGTTGACCTATATTTAAATATACTATTTTTTAAAACTATGTCATTAAATCTACCCTGGGTTTAAATTTATGACGCGTTTTAAATATGATTTTTTTATTACCCATTTAAATATACCATGCGTGTGTTTTATGATGCGTTACTTTACATATATACACATATTCTTTTATATATGTTGACTTGTGTTTAAATATACCAATAAACCTACAACGATTTTTTTAAATGATGATTTTATTTAATATGTTATCTATGTTTTATATATATATTATATAGTTTTTTTTTAAATATATTTATTTTTATTCTTTTGAACACATATATTAAGTATGGATAAAATGGTTGAAAATAAAAAGAATATAATTTTTTAACTTGTGTTTGTGTTTTTTCAGAGTAAAATTAAAGGTTATTACATCAATTCATTTATTAAAGTCTAAGAGAAAGAAATAATCGATTGTTGCTAATTTCTATAATGTTTCTATGATATATCATAGAATGACATTTAAAAGTGGTTGTTCTTTTTGGTTGCAGGTCTTTTTCAAAACATAAACTAGGACATGGCTATTAATCTATTATTTATACGGATACCATCATCATTCATAGCAAGTTACATGAATTGCATCTTTACATGTGTTCCTTCACATAATCTATGTAAATATTAAAAAAAAATCATTTTTTTCATAATGATTAATAATTTTAAAAAATCAACAAATAAGGTTAAACTATAGATTTTTCAAAAAAAATGTTTCAACTATAATAACCATAGAATAATACAAAGTACATGATTTAGTTTCATTTAATGTTTCACTCAAATCAACCTTGAGAAAATGAAAAAGACTCCAATGCTTCATTTACATTTGTTCATTTGGTTTCCATTATAACATTTGTATTCTTATATTCAAGCCTAATAAATTTGATGAAATATTTTATGCAAGTAATTTTGAAAAAATATTTCATATAAATATCTTAAACAATAATAAAGTTTTAATTTAGCTCTGATCCAATAAACTGTGATAAATCTTTAAAAAACTTTTGATTCAACATAAATTACCTCTCATGCAATTAAACATAAACTACCTATGATCTAATAAACTATGATAAACTACCTACAATGTCACAATGTCGTTGACATTTCTCGATGTCACGATATGATGAACATATGCCAACATCGCAATATGATTGACATATGCCAATCGATGTCACAATCTTATGAAGACATGCCAATGTCGCAATCTGCCTCACAAAACTCGCCAACACAATGCGATGTACAAAACCATACATTGCAATGTGATGTACAAAACCCTACATTGTAACGTCACAATGTGATGGACATAGTAACGTTGCAATCTGACAAACATAGTAATGTTGCAACGTGAGGATCATAAATAGTTTCTGCAATGTGACGAACATAACCCTATCATTGCATTTTTATGAACATATCCTCACATCACAATGTTCCACACTTTTCCTGATGTCGCATTGTGACAAACATTTCCAAATGTTGCAATATGTCTACTATCTCCGAACGACTCCTTGTGATGAACATTTCCCAACATTGAAATATCTCTACTATCTCTCAGCGTCGCATTGTAACAAACATTTCCAAACATCGTAATGTCACAAAAATTGCCCATTATGACTCAACCTAGCAATTCCCTTACACAAAACTATAAATCTACCACTGATGACCAAACCTCAGTATGTGATGAACTTTGTCCTTTGTAACCTCATTACAAACATTTTCCAACATCACAATGTGATAAACATTCCACTGTCATTGCATTGTCCCAATCACTTATCGTCATCACAATGTGTCAAATGTTTCCTGACATTGCATTGTGTTGATCATTTCCTAATGTCGCATTGTGACAAACATTTCCCTATGTAACAATGTGAAGAACATGTCCCAATATCGCATTGTGATGAAAATTTGTAAATGTCGCATTGCGACAAATATTTCCTAATGCCCCAATGTCACGAACATGTCCTAAAGTTCCATTCCGATGAATATTTCACAATGTCTCAATATGTCAAAAGGTTCCCAACGTCACATTGAGACAAACATTTCTCAATATCGCAATGTCACAAACATTTCCCAACATCGCAACGTCACAAATATTTCCCAATATTTTGCAGCGTCACATTGTCACGAACATTTCTTGACGTCACAATGTGATGAACATGCCCCACCTTCACACTGTGATGAACATTTCCCAGTGTTGCAATGTGATGAATATTTCCCAATGTCATATTGTGACGAACATTTCTCAACGTTGCAATGTCATGGACATTTCCCAACATCACAATGTCACAGATATTTCCCAATGTAACAATGTGATGAACATGTCACAATGTTACGAGCACTTCCTAATGTTTCATTGTGACGAGCATCCCTCAATGTTAGACTTTGACAAACCCAGGTTTTAGAGAATCACCATTCTGAACCATAGGCAACTTAACATAGTCAACTAATGTTGAAATATTGGCAGGAATGTCCATATACAACCATGATCAATGTTTACCATGTTCATGGTCAACTAATTTACATTATCAACTAGCGATTTGGTCAACCATATATATATATATTGATAATAATAATATATATTAGCAATGTATTATTAAATAATGTATAAATATATATATCTATATTTGTAAATAAAAGAAGGACCTTATATTAAATCCCAAGTTTACAACTTTGCGATGCTTGGCAGCCACCTGTTTCTCCACAGGAGGGAAACCAAAATAGGTGGCTCCAAGCAGTGATGTGTCTATCATATCTGAAAAATATTTTACAAAAATTGTGCAGAGGATTGATAGTTTCTACAGGTACTCTGTTCCATCTATCTTACCTAGGGCTGGCCTCATTCAGAGCCGCCATAACTGAGATAATTTCACAACCAAAAAAAAGAGTGAAAACTATCTTATCACTATCTACTCTATATCTATAATTAACAAAAAATTGGTATTTGGGGTGAGCAACGCCATTCCATTGGAGAACGTGGATATCCAAGAGAGGTGTATGCTGGGGTGAATCTTTTCTTGCAAGTTGGACAGTGGGCTTGCACTGGAGCATCTATGAATGCCTCAAACAACAAGTCTAGTCATTGATTGATGATCCCTTGGCCATGCACCTGTTCGTCCTACTGTTGACAGATGTCGAAGAGGAGCTCAAGATGATCCTCTCCCAGATGATAGGCGATATTTATTCTTCCTTTTCCATGGCTGTGTCTTCCGTTGTAGTTGAATACTTCCTTACACCTGTCAATTTACAGCTTGGGGGGATTTCCTCCTCTGCGATACAACTTATGTCCCCATAGTAAGGCTCACCCGACCTGAGAATTGGGGGGAGGCACACCTCTGAGGGTGGCACTTCCACGTTCACCAAGCTCAGGCCTGGATGAAAAACTGGAGGTGGCACCTCCTCTTTGATGGTGGTGGGGCTAGGGTGCAGAGGTGGGGAAAGTGCCTCTTTCTTCATAGTGCTAACTTGATAATGAAGGGGCTACGATGGAGAGTGCGTTGAGGAGGATAGGGTATCCATTTTTGGAGTGCGCAAGGTTGTCTGAGCCTGAAACGAGGAGGAAGGGGTCTCCATTTTCGGAGTGTGTAGGGTCGTCTGAGTACTCCTAGTGTGGCTATGGGAGAAGCTGAAATGAGCAATTAGAGCTCGTTGTGAGGCGGTTAGTCTGGTGGCCCGACTGACGACATTCATTTTGCTGGTGCCCTACCTAGGCTTCCCCCACTCTCAAGGAATGGTGGGAGGAACATGGGGGTGGAGGGGGTGAGAGGGGGTGGTGTGGGAATGGTGGTCGATAAAGAAGGCCAGGAGGACGCACATGGTGCAAGCTATGAAGCCAGGAAGTTTGTGACAGCTAAGGACCTTTGTGCAGTGAGCATAACAGGTGAAAAACAAGAAGAAATGTGTGTCGGGGTTGCCTTTAACACTGTGAGGAGCCGAATATGCCTTTCTCATCGCCATTTAAGGTCGACGGGACTTTTGCAAGTGACTGGTACTGGTAGCCTGGCTAGATTGCTCATCCAAGAGCTCCGCTAGGTGCATTGAATTAACTCTCTGCATGGTGTATGCCATGGAAAGTTAATACGTTGGGGGTGGCGGCCTAGGATAATAACTCCCCGCTCCATTTGACCATGCCATCTATCCCCTTCCTCGTTCCAAGTGGCATCCCATCTGGGTGAATAATGTATAAATATATTAATTACAATGTCATTATACATTATAATAATGTATAAATACATTATTATAATGTATCAATAAATTATTAATGTACCATTGATTTATTAATGACGTTGATTACCAAACTCCAATATGTGATGAAGTTTGTCATTTGTCTCTTTCTGACAAACATTTTCCAACATCGCAATGTGACAAACATTCCCTTGTCCTAACATTGTCCCAATCACTTACTGACATCACAATGTGTCAAATGTTTCCCGACATCGCATTGTCAAATGTTTCCCGACATCGCATTGTTTGGATCATTTCCCAATGTCGCAATGTGACGAATATATCCCAACTTGCATTCTGACGAAAATTTCCCAACGTCACAATGTCACTAACATTTCTGAGCATCACAATGTCATGAACATTTCTCAACGATGCATAGTCACAAATATTTCCTGATGTCGCAATATGACAAACATGTTCTATGATGGACATTTCCCAATGTCGCAATGTGACGAATATTTCCCAACATTAACTTTATAAAAGTTAATGTTGAAAAATATACATATTATTAATTATATTATATTTACAAAGTTTATCATAATAATTAATATATAATCATAATTTATATATTAATATTTATTAATTAATGGTTGTAAATTAATTATTAATTAGCCATAACCACTTTTTATTATTATATAAAGTAATATATATATATATATATATTACTATTTTAGCAATGGATTTATTATTAATATTTTAATAATTTAATAACTTATTACTAAAGTTATTAACTTAAATGTATTTGTATTCTTTATCAGTGTATTAATACTTTGTTAATGTTTTTTGATTTAGGTTGATGCACATTGCAACATGAGCAAGCGAAGGACAATTTACTTTTTACGATTTATGGACGATTTATTTACTGTTTAAGATTTGGGTATTTTTTACTGTTTACAATTTCGATTTTGGTTTATGATGTAGAATTTATGGTTTATAGCCATGAAAAATTTAGGTTTACAGATCACCCATTTAGTTTCATAAAATAGCTATTTACAATTTCTAAATCTAGGATTTACGGTTTTTGGTCTCGTTCATGTGGGCTTTAGGGTTTTATGATGTCAACTTTAAATACATTACTTTATGTATTTAAAATGTATTTAGTACAAACATTCATACTATAAATAATTATGTTATTTTTGTTTTTAATACGATGTGCATATATATATATATATATATACATTGTGTTTAACTTTATATACAGTGATATATACTAGCACAATTGCTAATTCGTGGTTGGTGAACGCCGAAAGCGGTGGCTTATGACTATTCAACGCGGCTACGATTGGCTATCGTTGGTAATGCCAGCACAGAAACGCGGCCACCAAACGTTAGTCACCAGAAACTTTGTGAGAATACTTTAATATCTTTTAATCAAGTAGATGTGGCAATAAGTTAGTGAATACAGTAATTTTTAAACACGATTAGGTAAATGTAAAAAAGTAAACATATAAACGGATGTCTTTATAACAGCTAGGAAGTTAATGGATGAAATCAAAGCCATTTATTTATTGTGACGACTAAGAATATTCTAGGCATATTTAATCTCGTCCATAAAAAACGTATTAAAAACTAAAAACCTATTAAATGTGCCCATTGTCAATAGGTGTACTTGGGTAATGACCTATTTATATATAGTCGCTTTTATTTATATGTTGTGTTTAAATGAACCGTTTTAATGCTTAGTTCATGTGTTTATATGCTGGGTTGACGCGTTTTTATACACTCGCTTATATATTTATATGTTTCATTTAAATGACCAGTTTTTATGATGCGTTCAAGCATTTATATGTTGTTCTCGTGATGAACATATCCAATCCTTTCTGTTCAGAGGATCTTCAGAGGCGCCTGTGTTGCCTTATGCTTTGGAAGATGGGTTTGTCAAAGCAATGCTTATCTGTTCGTGATCAGATGAAAATATTTTTTTTTCATCTTCGCTACCTTCAAAGCTGAACCCGGGAGGGTTGGTCTTCTCAAAGACCTAACGAAACTCCAAACTATCCAAGGAAGCCCCAGAACAAAATTTAGAAGATCGGATTCACATAATTTCAAAACTACATGTTACATATATTTAAATTTCTCTTTAAATATAAATATATATTTTTATAGGATAGTATTTAAATATATATTTTTATCGGATAGTGTGGGTTGATGGCTTTGGATTTCAGTTCATTTGATCTTATAGAAAAACTCTGTGACTGACATGTTTATGGTTCATTTTTGAACAGTTTTGTTTTATTATTTAAAAACTAAGTTTAGTCAGGGTTTTATCTTTTTGAGAACTTCTGGATAAATGATACTTGATTTCAGCGTGACGATATCTGTGGGTCAGGATGGGTTAGGATATGTGAAGAAGTAGTTTTTTTTTTTTTTTTAGTTATTGATTTTGTAAAAGTGATGGAAGGGTGTTAGTTAATAAAATTGATTTTTTTTAAATTTAATATCTATTTTAATTAAATTAATAGAAATTTATAGAAATTATATATATAATAATAATAATAATAATAATTTATTTTTAAGGTTACTGCTAAGCTAGACATAGTGACGAGGTATACATACCCTATTTCTTTTGAATTTGAACTTGTGATTTCTTAGTGTAAGCCGAATTAATTTAAAAAGTTCTATAACATGCATTATAATAATAATAAAACATTATCACAATCTTTATCACTTTTATATTATTTTAAATACAGTTATCCTTAATTCAAAAACATAAAAATATATTTTTTCATTTATTATAACAGAATATTAATAAAATTGTTGATAGCACATGAAAATTTCAGACCCTCTTCTAAATCCCTATATAGATAGTTGTTTTCAATACATTCTATTAGTATATTGATGAGGATGATGATTAATTAGTCTATCGGATCTTAATACCGTAACTGATTACTTGCATTAAGAAAAGCTTTCCAAATTCACCATACTTTTGTTGAGTTAAAAGATTAGAAAAGTTAATAGTGTGACAAATATTTTTAAAACAAGATCAAAAATATTTTAAAAATATCTTTCATAATTTTATATATCTTTTTTAAATGGACCAGTTTTTATGATGCGTTCATGCTTTTATATGTTGTGTTTAAATTACTCGTTTATATCTTATATATTTATATGTTGTGTTTAAATGACCAATTTTTATGCTGCTTTCATGCATATGTTGCGTTTAAATTACTTGTTTATATGCTAAGTTTATAAATGATACATTTTAAATTTTTGATGTGTTTTTAAATTAATTACTTTAATTCATTTACAGATTTTTAAAATGATATATGTATATATATGTTGACTTATATTTAAATATATCATTTTTTAAAACTATGCCTTTAAATCTACCCTAGGTTTAAATTTATGATGTGTTTTAAATATGAATTTTTTATTACCCATTTAAATATACCATACGTGTGTTTTATGATGCATTACTTTACATATATACACATATTCTTTTATATATGTTGACTTATGTTTAAATATACTAATAAACATATACCAATTTTTTTAAATGATGTTTTTGTTTAATATGTTATCTATGTTTTTTTAATATATATATTAAAAAAATATAGATAACATGTGTTTTTTTTAATACAACTTGAGTGGGTTTAATGGTTAATAACATGTGTTTCCTCTTAAGAGGTCACAAGTTCAAATCCAGCAGGGATAGGGTATGTATACCTTCGTAGACTTTACCAATCAAATCGTTGGGCAGAGGGGTCCCACAATCAAGGGGGTCTCATACACTAGTTTGATGTCTGGTTTGGTAGTGGCCTTAAAAATGGATTACTTGGTAGNTAAACTTTTTCTATTAATCCCCCCCTCAAAAAACTTTTTATATTAATGCCTCCCCCCCACCCACATGGGGGGCGTTAATAGAAAAACTTTAATATGTGGGTGGGGGGGGCATTAATAGAAAAAGTTTATTAGGATTGGGGGGGGCATTAATAGAAAATGTTTAATAAACTTTTTCTATTAGTGCCCCCTAGAGTTTTTCTATTAATGTCCCCCGTATATTATTGTATTACTTCATAAGTGTATTAATTACTTAATAAATTATAGTAATTTAATAATATATTTTTAATGTATCAATTTTTTAATAATGTTTTACTAAATACATTAAGATCAATATATCATTAAATTATTAATGTATCAAACTTTAGTAGTGTATTTATTAAGTTGTTTTTTAAGGTATTAAGGTATTTTTTATTATGGTATTTATATTTATATTTATATTAAGATATTAATATTTTAATAAAATATCTATTAATGTATTTAATGATGTATTATTTTATTAATAAATTAATGTATTACATTTATATTTATGTATCAATTTATTAATATATTACATCATAAAATATAAATTTATGTATTAATACTTTAATTTATATATTACAGTGTAATAATGTATTACTAAATACATTACTTTATTATTGTATTATCATTATATTACTTTATTAGTACATTAATATTATATTAATGATACTTTATTTAGTACATTCAATGCATTAAATGTGTTAGTGTATTTAATGATGTATTAATTAAAATGTATTATTTAATTAAAAAATATTACTACTTTAATTATGTATTATTAATGTATTAATTATATAGTAATGTACTAATATATTGCTAATGTATTAACATTTTAAATGTATTGTTAATGTATTAACATTTTAAAAATGTTTTACTAAATACATTAAAGTGTATATATAACTACATTATTAATGTATTAAAAATGTATTAATTTATTAATGCATTTAAAATATATTAAATATATACAATGTGCTAATGTATTTAATGATGTATTAATGTACTAAAATTTATTAATTAAAATACATTACTACTTTAAAATGTATTATGATTTTAATAATCTATTATTGATATCACTTTGTTAATGTATTAATACTTTAAGAATGTATTAATTTATTAATTAACTAATACATTACATTATAATAATGTAATAATGTATTGTTAATGTATTAATTCTTTAATAATGTTTTATTTTATATATATATATATATATATATATATATATATATATATGATGATGATGATGATGATGATTAACGTCCACTAAGACCTAATTGGTCTATCGAACCTTAAGAGGGTAAGTGATTACTTGTGATTATTTAGAATTTTGTTTCTATGCTCAAAAATCATTAAGAGAAGCTTTCCAAGATCACCATACTTTTTTTGAGTTAAGAGATTATGAAGGTTAG
>SNQJ01S0021089.1:57390-70574 GCA_010110895.2 Picea sitchensis | reverse complement strand
CTATTAATACATTAAAGTATATATTGTTTCATTGATTGATAAATTAAAAATGTAATGTAACATTATTGATACATAAGTATTAATACATTATAATTTATAATGTAATATATTAAATTATTAATACATTAAAGTATATAGTGTTTCATTGATTGATAAATTAAAAATGTAATGTAACATTATTGATACATTGATAATGTAATGATACATTGATATATTAATACATTAATGTAATGCATAACTTAGATTAATATAATGATGTATTACTAAACACATTATGTTTTATATATTACTATTTTATTTGTGTATTTATTTACTTCAATAATATATTATTAAATACATCAAATTCTACACTTTACTACTTTAATAATATATTGTTATTATATAATTTTATTGATGTATTCATACTTTGTTAATTTATTTATTAATGCATTTAATATATTCAATATATTAATATATTTGATGTATATATTCATGTATTTAATGTATTATTTTGCAAGGTTAAATTAATACTCTTGCAATGTATTATTTAATAATGTATTTATATATTAATTAATTAATACATTACATTATTATTACATCTATCAATTCGTAAATTGCATTAAAATATATATTTCTTCATTGATTGATAAACTAAAAATGTAATGTAACATTATTGATATAATAATAATGTAATGATACATTGATATATTAATATATTAATGTATTGTATAAATTAGATTAATATAATAATGTATTACTAAATACATTATGTTATATATTTTACTACTTTCTTAAAGTATTATTAATATTTTACTTTATTTGTGTATTTATTGATTTCAATAATGTATTAATAAATAGAGTCTCAATGGGCCTAATGGTTAATAACACATGTTTCCTCTTAAGAGGTCATAGGTTCAAATCCATAGGGGGTCTTCATTTACACAAACATGTCCTAATGCGAGCAATATAAATACAGGTCAACAAACAAAAAAACATTATGTATTTTTTTTTTACCTCCAGAGAGTTGTTTCTTTCAAGAAGTTAAAGCAATGGCATACCCCGCATACCGCCTGCAATTCATCCAGAAATCCTTCAGGAAGTTCCTTGCGGGAGCCTTTGACCACAAGCTTTGTGCTGCCTTTTCCGGCAAACTCTGATGGGATTCAAAAGGTTTAAGGTTTTTTTTGTCATGAGACGAGTATTGATCCCCAATTCCTCCAGCAGGGGTGGCTCATCTTCGAAGGCTCCAAAGTTGTTCCCTCTGTACGAAGGAGGTGGGGAAAATGACGACGGTGGAGATCCAACATCAAATGACATGAATTGAAGATTTGGGTTATTGACAGGCCTCATCTGGGGCTAAAAAGGAGGGTTTGAATGCCTTCTCGGTTGGGACACAGGAATGCCACCACCCGTATGAAATTCCATTGGAGGTACATTAAAATCTCTGGAACCCATTATTAAATATATAGTTTAATGCAAACCCAAATGTCCAAACAAAATACACACACATATATCTTTCTTTGGTGGTCATTTTGGTTTGTTTTCTCCACAATTTAATGCTCAAACAAATATAGACTGATATTTAATATGGATTCAGAATCTAAACACGAATTGGGTAGCCCTTTTTTTTATTGATTTCTCTGTAACAATGAATACCCAAAACAAACCTGGAATCGTTCAGGATCTATATGCCAAAACAATTTTTTGTTGACATATTGATGAGAACCTCATGAGTTTCGGTCTTCTTCGTACTCTACTCTGCTATTGTTCCTGCTGTTATTCTTGTTCGTTCTCTACCCTTCCCATCCAAACTCCAAGCTATCTAGCCAGAGTCATGGTACAACACAAGTCAGTCGAGACTAAGAGCTTATGCACCAGGTACCAAGCCACGAAGAAGGAGCTCACGAGAGAGGCCCAAAGGGAGTGCAATTTTCTATAGCGGTCGAGTACCTGCATGCACTTACAACCAAGGTTAGTGCACCTACATACAACACAGGTCAAGATTCAATGTCGCGCTGAGTGCCAAACTCAACAACACTATACCTATCGCATGTATAGAGACCAGGCTCTAAGTAGATAACAAAGCATTGAGGGTCTAGTCACTATGACCATCCCTCATAGACCTGACGGCGGCGGATACAGGGTTGAAAGCGGAGGCTAAAGGGTGATACCGCAGCTGCTACAGGCCCGAACATTGAAGGATGAGGTTACAGACTTCAACAACGGCCAGACTATGCGCCAAGACACGAAAGAGGAGCCTATGAGGCCATAGTTGTAGCCCGCAGACCTTTGCTAAGCCATGAGGGAGGAGCCTCCAACCATTACCGTAACCCCGACCACACTTGCAGAGTGAGAGAGGCAGGAAAATAGTGGAGAGTTATGAGAACGAGAGTAGGGTGCAGGGTTTTAGGTAAGGATAGCTAGTGGGGGGCATGTGGGCCTCATGCGAGGTCCCATGATGCCCCAAAGTTATTCGATTTTTTTTTAATTTTTTTTATTATTATTATTTTATTTTATTTTTATTAAAATTTAAAATTGAAATTAAATTATTTTTATTTTTGTCCACGTGGACCTCTTAAAATTTAAATTATTTTATTTTTATTAAAATTTATATATATAAATAATAATTAGCTATATTTACAAATATAAATGATCATTGTTATTCATACACACAGACCAATTTGCATTCAATACATTTTTTTTATATATTTTAAATTTAAAATTTAAATGAATAATTTCAATTTTAAGATAAATAAAAATAACAATAAGTAAGATATAAGATATAAAATAAGATAAGTGGTATCATTTTAAATGAAATAAAAAGAAGATTTAAGATATTTTCAATGAATAATTTGATTTTAAATTTTAAATTTAAGTAACAAATTTCAATTTTTACTTATTTATTTCAAAGCATGGATAATAGTAATTAATTAATTAGTAACTAATTAACTAGTGGTTTGAAGGATTAATTAATTAAATGTGTAAATAACATTAATATATTTAATAATTAATATAAAATTATGTTAATAATAAATATATATATATATATATTTTTATTGATTAAATAAAGTGTTGGAGTTAGAAGGACTCGAACAAGAGACCTCTTCACCAAGCGCAATGCTTCCTCAAAGGTTGAATACCATTGCGGCACATTAAAGCTTCCGTATTTTATTGATTAAATTTTTGTTGGAGCGGACAAGTTTTGAACCGGCGACCTATCCACCGAGTATAGAACTTTCACCAAAGATCGTACACCACTGCGCCATGATAGTAATGATAGGATGAATGTGTTGATCACATGCGAGAGATTCAGTAGCTTCCTTAGGCAAAAACATCAAGCTTAGAGGCTTTCGACCTTAACCTAGCCACTTCCCATAAAGAGAGTAACGTCTATTTACAAACAAGTAAAAAAAACTTACGCCTAACCCTGTTTTCTATTTTAAGTTGTGCAAATATGAAATGTCCTCGAACTCACCGTGACAAATTTGGTTGAAGCAGGTCAAACTATACAGGATGGTTAGGAGTCGAGGAAATCGAGGTAGAGGGGCATCGTCGCAGGGACCACCAGCGCCACCACCACCATCGCTTGAACTAGCTCTCATACTACGCTCTTTGGAGACCATAAATGAGACTTTAAAGGGGTGTCAACCAGCAGGGATCGAAGTGGAACCCCCACCATCTAGAATGGGTAATCCAGAAGCATCGATGGATTCAGGGGGAGGACCTCCACCTGAAGACATCACTAGGGAACTGCAAAATATCAAACTTCCGGAGCTTGTTGGAGTTCGTGCCAGTGAACATGCTGAGGGATGGTTGGAAGGCATGACAAGGTGTTTTTCCTTAAGAGACTATGCGTCTACTTCAAAGGAAAAGACAACAATTTTTCAGTTGAGAGACAGTGCCTTGAACTGGTGGGGCAACCTGGAAAGGAAACTATATCTTACCCTGGACACCGTATCTTGGGAACTTTTCGAGGAGATGTTCCAAAGGAAATATCTACCAAATTACTATGAGGAACAATAGGTGGGAGCATTTCATTCTCTAGTACAGGGAAACAGGACCGTAGAAGAATATGAGATCAGGTTTATGGAATTGGTCAAATATGTTTCATACATGGATAATGACCAATGACAGGCAGAACACATTGTCTATGGGTTTAGCCCTAAGATAAGGTATATGGTGTGGATGTGGAAACCGTCTTCAGTAACAGAAGTAGTGGAAAATGTGCATTATGTGGAGAAACACATGAACTTAACTGGAGGTACGAGACCGACCTTTCCGCATCGTTCTGGATTCATGGGGAAGGCCCCTAGGACATTTCCCAGGGGAGGGGGCTCAAGGAAACCTCCATATGGTAATAGAGTCGCACCAAGGACAGTAGCCATAGGTATTTCAATGCCAACAAGTGTAGCATATCATTCATCACCAATGACACAGGCAGGTCCATAGCCATCTCAGGGAGCAACTAGTAGGGGTAGGGGATCCAGGGGAAGGAACTCATTTTAGAGATAGTCACAGAATAGTGCAAAGGTTCAATCTCGTGTTACTTATTGGGGATGTGGAGGACCCCATTACCAGCGTGACTGCCTAAAGTTACAATCAGGATTTGTGCATACAGAAGGAAAGGCTTTGATGGGAAGAGCAAGTGGCAACCACCAGATTTATGTAGCGGTTAATAATCGCTAGGCATAACATCAATCCATGGTGCTCGAGTCATCAGGTACACTAAATCATATCAATGTCAAGATTTTATTTGATTCTGGTGCTATAGATAGTTTCATTTCACCATATGCATTAGAAAAGAGTCAGTTGGTAGCCTACGAGAATGATGACTTTAAACAAGTCGAGATGGCTTCGGGGGAAAAACAAGCGGTAGGACCTAGTGTCGATAATTGTATAGTAGACCTGGGAGTGTGTACTACCAGGCTGAAGGTATACGTCACTACTCTCAGGACGTATGACCTAATCATTGGAATGGATTGGTTAGAAGCTCATCGAGCTTTGGTTGATTGTTTCGCAAAAATGGTGCTTTGTGTCGACGATGAAGGAAGACCAGTAGAGATTCACGGTGTACGGAGATGGGTGTCTCTATGCTTTATCTCAACTATGAAGGTTAAGCGGTGCATGAGGCAAGGGTGTCAACTGTATGTAGTGGAATCAGTGAATAAAAGGAAGGGACCCTCCTTGGATCAGTACCGAGTATTATCATAATTTAAGGATGTTTTTCTGAACGAGTTACCAGGGTTACCTCTTGAGAGGGAGCTTGATTTTACTATTGAGCTAAAACCTCATGCAGAACCAATTTCCAAGACTTTGTATTGGATGACAGCACTAGAACTTTGTGAGTTGCAAATGTAGTTGAAATAGTTACTAGACTTAGGGCTAATAAGGCCCAGTGTCTCACCTTGGGGTGCACCAGTAATTTTCGTGAAGAAGAAGGATGGTTCCTTACGACTGAGTATAGATTACAAGGACTTGAACCGTGCTACAGTGAAAAATAGGTACCCAATGCCATGAATAGATGACCTATTTGATCAGATGAATGGAGCGGCGGTATTCTCAAAAATTGATTTGCAATCAAGATATCATCAATTAAGGATTAATGAAGATGATATTCCTAAAACTACCTTTCAAAGTCAGTTTGGACATTATGAGTTCATCGTAGTACCTTTCAGATTGACCAATGTGCTAGTAGTATTCATGAGCCTCATGAATGGTGTATTCCAGAAATACCTAGACCGCTTTGTACAAGTCTTTCTAGATGATATCCTCATATATTCCAAGAATGAAAGAGAACATGAGGAACACTTGCGAGTGGTGTTGTCCTGCCTTAGAGAGAACAAATTGTATGGGAAGTTGTGAAAGTGTTCCTTCTTCCAGAATGAAATTCACTATTTAGGACATATCATTTCCATTGAAGGAATCTCTATGGACCCAGAAAAGGTAAAGGCCATTATGGAATGGCCAATGCCGAAAAATTCCCATGAGATAAGAAGCTTCATGGGGCTAGCAGGTTATTATCGGAGATTTGTTGAAGGGTTCTCTAAAATAGTGAAACCCATCACCACTTTGCAGCGTAAGGGGGTCAGGTATGAATGAACAGAAGAATGTGATAGTGCATTCATCGAACTTAAGAGGTTACTAACTAGTGCACCAATTCTACGAGTGTGGGTTATGGAAAAGGACTTCACAGTCTGCACAGATGCCTTGAAGCAAGGGTTGGGGGCCGTGCTAATGCAGGATGGTGGAGTGATAGCTTATGCATCAAGGAATTTGAAGAAACATGAAGAGCTTTACGCTACTCATGATTTAGAGTTGGCAATAGTAATGTTAGCTCTGAAACTTTGGAGGCACTATCTAGTAGGGCGAAACATTGAAATGAAAACAAACCATCAAAGTTTAAAATATATCTTCACTCAAAGGGATATGAATGTCAGGAAAACACAATGGAGTGAGTTTATGAGTGAGTACGATTTTGGTATTTCATACATCAAGGGAAAGAAAAATGCAGTTGCAGATGCCTTGAGTAGGAGACCACGTGTCTTCTCCTTGGTACCCTTAAAGGTCAATCTAAGGGAACGTGTGTTGACGCAACTCCAAGGAGACAGTTGGCATTTAAAGGTTACTTCAAACCTCCATAGTGGGAGGCAATTAGATCCAAAGTATGAAGGATATAGTCTAGAAGCAGATGGACTGCTAAGATATCGAGGAAGGATGTACGTCCCTGAAGGTGGGGATATTCGAAGCATCATACTAAAGGAAACCTATAGAGAACTTTATTATGCGCATCCTGGTGTGAAGAAGATGTACGCAGACATGAGGAAGCTTTTCTTCTGGGTAGGCATGAAGCGCAATGTAGTCCATTTCGTCGCCAAGTGCCTAGAGTGTCAACAAGTGAAATCCAACCACCATCACCCGAAAGGCCTCCTACAACCACATGATGTCCCTATGTCCAAGTGGGAAGTCATCTCTATGGATTTCGTAGTGGGATTGTCGCTCACATATCATAGACACAATGCAATTCTTGTGATAGTTGATAAGTTAACCAAGAGTGCTCATTTTATTCCAGTTAGAGACACTTACAANTTCACTCAAAGGGATATGAATGTCAGGAAAACACAATGGAGTGAGTTTATGAGTGAGTACGATTTTGGTATTTCATACATCAAGGGAAAGAAAAATGCAGTTGCAGATGCCTTGAGTAGGAGACCACGTGTCTTCTCCTTGGTACCCTTAAAGGTCAATCTAAGGGAACGTGTGTTGACGCAACTCCAAGGAGACAGTTGGCATTTAAAGGTTACTTCAAACCTCCATAGTGGGAGGCAATTAGATCCAAAGTATGAAGGATATAGTCTAGAAGCAGATGGACTGCTAAGATATCGAGGAAGGATGTACGTCCCTGAAGGTGGGGATATTCGAAGCATCATACTAAAGGAAACCTATAGAGAACTTTATTATGCGCATCCTGGTGTGAAGAAGATGTACGCAGACATGAGGAAGCTTTTCTTCTGGGTAGGCATGAAGCGCAATGTAGTCCATTTCGTCGCCAAGTGCCTAGAGTGTCAACAAGTGAAATCCAACCACCATCACCCGAAAGGCCTCCTACAACCACATGATGTCCCTATGTCCAAGTGGGAAGTCATCTCTATGGATTTCGTAGTGGGATTGTCGCTCACATATCATAGACACAATGCAATTCTTGTGATAGTTGATAAGTTAACCAAGAGTGCTCATTTTATTCCAGTTAGAGACACTTACAATGTCACTGATGTGGCACACATGTTTGTAAGTGAGGTCATCCATTTGCACGAGATACCTAAGAAGATCATTTCAGATGGGGACTCAAGATTCACTTCTAGGTTTTGGACAAGTTTGTAGTCAACGTTGGGGACTCAGTTGAACTTAAGCACAACTTATCATCCTGAAATAGATGGGAAAACTAAGAGAGTAAATCAATTAATGGAAGACATGCTTAGGATGTACGTCATGGATAATCAAACCCATTGGGAGAAGTACCTAGCATTGGTAGAGTTTGCCTACAATAACAGTTTTCATAGCTCCATCGGAATGCCACCCTACAAAGCTCTGTATGGAAGTGCATGTAGAACGTCATTGAGTTGGGATAGATTATAAGACTGAGTAATAGTTGGGCCTGAATTGATTCAAGAGATGGAGTAAAAGGTGATTCAGATTAGGCAGAGACTAAAGGAAGCACAGGATAGACATAAAAGTTATGCGGATGCACACAGGACTTATCAAAGTTATAAAGTGGGAGATCAGGATTTCATTCATATTTGGCCTAATAAGAGTACCATACAGTTCGGGAAGAGGACAAAGTTGTCACCTCGATTTACAGAACCGTTCAGAATCCAAGAGAAAATTGGACCCATTGCCTATCGTCTCGTACTTCCACCCCACCTGCATAAAACTCATAATGTTTTTCATGTATCTGTTTTACATCATTATGTTGTTGATGAATCACATAAACTAAATTGGAAGGAACTGCAGGTGTCGGATGTGGGAACCCTCACGGTAGAACCGTTATGCATATTGGACCGTAGAGTCCGACAGCTCAGGAACCATCTAGTAGACTAAGTTAAGGTCTAGTGGGACAAGTATAGTCCAATATCTGCTACTTGGGAAGATGCCGAGACACTACGACGAGATTATCCCTCACTTTTTTTACCACCTCGAGAATATGTTTCTCGAAGGTTCGGTGTATGTAACACCACCTTTTGACTTAGACGTCCAGGATTACCCGAGGCCTACACACCTTTATTTTCTATTCACAAGTGAAACTATTACATAATACACTTGAACTTTTAATACGCATGAACCTTTATAAATGTTTAAATGTTATTTATGATGATGGATATGATGTGATCTACTATGTGAATGTAAATTCTATGAATGTTTAAATGTTATTGATAATGATGGATATGATGTGATATATTGTGTGAATGATAATCCTATGAGGGTTTAAATGTTATTTAAATGATGTTGGAAATGATGCAAACTATTATGTAAATGATAATTCTATGAATGGGTAACGTTAATTGAATTATGGGATATTATGAGATCTATTCTAACTTGAAAACTTTGATGTTAAAGTTGTTGGTACAAGGATACGGAATTGAGATCATAGTTGTATGTAATTACATGATAATAATGCATAGATATGTATGAGTTTTTGTTACAGACTAATCTACAGGTTATGGGATATGAAATAGCCAAGGGATAATGATGATGAAAGTGGATGTCATGACCACTAGCCGAGAAACAATATGGTATGAATCTTTGTATGTGAAAATATATTGGTTTGGATGCATTTCTATGATATGTGGACCAATGCAGGATTTTAGGTGGTGAGACTGCTCAAAACTGAATAGACGATGACAAAACTCCCAGCAACACGGTGCCACTATATATTATGTTGTAGGGTGTGGACCCTAGTCATGTTAGGAGGGGTGGAGGCATTTCCCACCATGTATCCTCTGAAACCTAGAGTCATGGGAGGATGGTGTTAGCTCATGCTCCTGTGGAGGTGTGATGATGACTGTCAGTTGCCTGTTGGGGAAGCTTGGTCAAGATAGTGACACTTTCGCTTACGGGTTCTATTTGGACTTAGGTCAATATAGTTGACGCTCCAAGATAGTCCAGCAGAGGAAGGATAGGAATGTAAGATGGAAGTAAGTTAGGGAGGAAGGATGAGTAGAAATAGTTGAGAGTGTATGGAGATTTGTCTTATGGTGGAATTTATTGTTTTTCCTTCTGAAAAGAAAATGGTTATATATGAATATTCATAATTATGTAACTAAACTACAATTGTCTAAATAACATTGTTGAGCTAGATAATTGTAATTAAAGGATTTCGCAAACATTTGATTGGTTTATTGTCTTTTATAAAATGAATAGTCTTGTTCAATGGATTGGATGCATATGGAAATTACTATAGAGATGATAGTTATTGTTATTAGTACATGCACGAGACTTGTATGTACTAGCTACACATGCATTTCTTCCACATGTACACTAGTATGTATGAGTTTTCTTGGCCTACATACTAATAATGTTGGTTAATTGTTATGAATGTGTGAACCATGTTTCTTTTCCCTTGTATCATAAAATACTTTAAACTTCAGGACGAAGTTTCCTGAAGGGTGGGTGTATGTAACAACCCTAGTTAAATAATTGCTTAAGGTTTATTAAGTTTAATTAATTAAATAATTAACTATCTTAATGTATATTATTTAAATAATGATTATTTAATTAATAATATTAATTAATTATTTATTGTTTAATGTATGTCAATTAATTAACTCATTTAATGTTTGGGTAACGAATTAAAGTTTAATAAGTTTTAATTTATTTAATATAAAAACGTAACGTATGGAGGGATAAGGCATTGAATGGAGGGATAAGGCATTAAATGGAGGGATAAGGTGGATGGAATTGAATGAAGGGAGGAGGCAGTGAATGGAAGGAGGATATGAGAGGGCAGAGGGATTCGAGAGAGAGGACTTTTGAGTTTTTGGGGAAGGAAGCATTATTTTGAGATTAGGGACTGTATTTTTCTGGTTTGGAATTTGGTGGACTGTTATAGGAGAGCATCGGTTGTTGGGAGTTTTGGGCTCGGGGGGTTTCGGATAGGCTCTGTACCTAGTTGGCTTGGAGGAAAGATTCGGTTTTGGGCAAAGTTTGGGCAGAGCAGCTTGATCAGAGTTTCAGCTTCAGCTTGGACTAACAGAGTTGGAGAAATAACATCAGTAAGAGGTATGTATTTTCAATATTATGTTGTGTTAGGTGGTTATCATCATGCTGCTGAATATGCTTATATGCTGAATAATGAAATTGCTTATACGTTGAAAGAAATTTTATGTTTAAATTTATGAATTTTATTAGGCTTTGTTAAATAGATCTTTACACATTAGGTATCTAGTCATAGCCATGTTCTCAATGGGGGAGAGGCTTGTTTATAAGAGGAGGATGGGATAGGGCGTATTTCCCTTAATTTTGGGATTATAGGTTATAAAATTCTTTTGTATTTTCTCTATCTTTCTCCAGGATTCACGAGAGATACTATAGCCCCAGTGTTCACATCCATAAAGAATAATAGGTGTAACAAGAGTCTCAAAGAGGATTTTCTTCTTATCCCAACTCCAAAGATAAGTTGATTTACAATTGTTTTCAAGCCCATAATACGCTTTTCATCCCCCAATAATCATTTTCTAAATGCTATAATACCAATTGAGCTTGTACTGAATATCAATTCCAAGATATTTGTATGAAGTCACTTGCTCCAAGTTGTTGTTTTCATATACAAACGTATCATAAGGGATCTTATTGGATTTAATAATCATGACCTTATTCTTATCAGTATTAACAATCATACCCATATTAGAGCAAAAATCCTTGAGGATTCTTAGTTGGTTTTCAAGATCATGGGGACTCCTTTTCATAAGAATGATATCATCGGCATAAAGAAGAAGATTGATGACTATACCAGTGAGAGTAGGGCTGACACAACCTGTTTTTTCCAAGAATTCTTCTAACTTATCAATGTATATCCCAAAAAGGGTAGGGGACAAGGGACAACCTTGTTTGACTCTGATATTGCAGTTAATATCTTTTGACCAACCCTCGTTGTTTTTAAAATTAGCAATAATGTTCTCATACTCGCTTATTGCAACAACCCTCAACTTGAGAGGCCCTTTTATCTCTTCCAACCTATTCCAAAGGTTTTTCCTAGGAACCATGTCAAAATATTTTCTAAAGTCAACAAAACAACAAAAAAGATTGGTTTTAGTCTTTCGGAACTCCTCTGCAATGATCCTAAAGGTAACAACATGGTCCACAGTTGAATGATATCTTCTAAACCTATCCTGGCCTTTAGCTCTTTTACTGTGACTTTCTAGCCAAATGCTAATCTTCTTTTCCAAAATAATTCCATAAAGCTTGGCTAAAATCGGGCTAATCATAATGGTCCTATAATTAGAGGGAATGTTTTTATCCCCATTTTTAAAAATAGGAATAATGAGGATTTTCATCTAGGGTTTAGGGAAGCCCTGCTTGACTGCTAAATTGAAGAGCTTCTGTATGTGAGGGATAAGGATCGACCCTCCGATTTTAAAAATCTCAGCTTGCTAGCCTTCAATGTTCTTAGCTTTCCCATTTGTGAGTCGCTTAAAACCGAAATCTATGTCATCTAAAGAAAAAACTTCTTCCTTTGTAGGGACAATAGGAATGGTGTCCATGGCATTAGGGAACTCGTAAAGACTTTTAAGATAGGAATTCTAGTCCGTTAAGGGAATCCTATTATTTTCTTTAGTATTGCATTTTAGAATTTAGCTCCAGAACTTCTTAGGATCCAACTTGTATAGTTGTGAAAGTTTCTCTTGCCTTTTATTGATATAGTATATTTTTTTCCTTTTAGTTAGGGCTTTGTACATATTGATCTTATTGAGTTTTAAGGGCTCATTATAAGCAACCATAATGGATTTCCTAGCAATTTTACATTCTTTATCATACCAAGGGTTGGTTGTTCTACTATTCTTTTTATAGGACACCTCGAAAGAGAATTTGTTAATAGAAGTGGAAAGAGTAGTTGTAAAATTATGACAGAGTTATTCAATGTTGTCCTTATAAGTTAGGAGGTTTAATTTAATATTTAAATCCTTTAAGAAAATGTAAAATTTACTTTTGTCAAAGCTCAAATTCGTTTAATTATCCGAATTATTTTCAATGGTGTTCCTATGCATGGAAAATTTTAGAGTTAGGGTTAAAGGCTTATGATGGTCCTTTAAAAGGTCAAAAGTTGTTATTTAGTCAGAAACGAGGATATCAGATATCACATAATCTACAACACTACTACCTATCCCATGAATACATGTCATTTGGTTGGAGTTTGTCCACTTCATTACTCCATTACAAATTATTAGGTCTTGAGAGCTGCAGAGCTTAACCAACTCAGTACCAAACAAATTTTCAATTAGGTCTTTAGAGATTCTTTTGTAGCTATTAGATAAAACAAGGTCCTCATCTATCCATAAAGGATTATGGTTGGAGTCATCACTTAAAAGAGTAGTTTGTTTAGTTGCAGTCCTAGAATTAAAGACTTCTAGCAGGAGGATATTACCTTCATTTTTCAAATTATAAATATCTTGTTCTAAATTATTATAGGGACAATTTTTATCTAGATTATTTTT
>SNQJ01S0021089.1:13107-32496 GCA_010110895.2 Picea sitchensis | reverse complement strand
CTCCATTGCCTTTGCCTGGCATTCAGATCCCTTTGAGTGAAGAGATGTTTTAAACTTTGATGGTCCATTTTGAGCGCAAAGTTTCGCCCCACAAGATAGTGTCTCCAAAGTTTCAGAGCTAGCAGTATAGTTGCCAACTCTAAATCATGAGTAGCGTAAAGATCTTCTTGTTTCTTCAACTTTCTTGACACATAAGCTATTACTCCTCCATCCTGCATTAGCACAACCCCCAACCCTTGCTTTGAGGCATCTGTACAGACCGTGAATTCCTTTTCCATATCAAACACTCGTAGAATTGGCGCACTAGTTAGTAACCTCTTAAGCTCGATGAATGAAATATCACATTCTTTTGTCCATTCATACCTGACCCCCTTGCGCTGCAAAGTAGTGATGGGTTTTTCTATTTAATAGAACCCTTCAACAAATCTTCGATAATAACCTGCTAGCCCCATGAAGCTTCTTACCTCATGGGCATTTCTCGGCATTGGCCATTCCATAATGGCCTTTACCTTTTCTGGGTCCACAGAGATTCCTTCACTGAAAATGATATGTCCTAAATAGTGAATTTATTTTTGGAAGAAAGAACACTTTGACAACTTCCCATACAATTTGTTCTCTCTAAGGCAGGACAACCCCACTCGCAAGTGTTCATCATGTTCTATTTCGTTCTTGGAATAGATGAAGATGTCATCTAGAAAGACTTGTACAAAACAATCTAAGTACTTCTGGAATACTCCGTTCATGAGGCTCATGAATACTGCTGGTGCATTGGTCAATCCAAGAGGTACTACGACGAACTCGTAGTGTCCAAACCGAGTTCGAAAGGAAGTTTTAGGAATATCACCTTCCTTAATCCTTAACTGGTGATACCCTAATCGCAAATTAATTTTTGAGAATACCGTTGCTCCTTTCATCTAATCAAAGAGGTCATCTATTCACGACATTGGGTACCTATTTTTCACTATAGCACGTTTCAAGTCCCTGTAATCTATACACAATCATAAGGAACCATATTTCTTATTTATAAAAATTACTGGTGCACCCTAAGGTGACACACTGGGCCTTATTAGCCCTAAGTCCAATAACTCTTTCAACTGCATTTGCAACTCACAAAGTTCTGGTGCTGTCATCCGATACGGAGTCTTGGAAATTGGTTCTGCACCAGGTTTTAGCTCAATAGTAAAATCAAGCTCCCTCTCAGGAGGTAACCCTGGTAACTTGTTCGGAAAAACATCCTTAAATTCTGACAATACTGGGTATTGATCCAAGGAGGGTCCCTTCCTTTCATTCACTGCTTGCACTACATACAGTTGACACCCTTGCCTCATGCACCTCTTAACCTTCATAGTTGAGATAAAGCGTAGAGACACCCATATTCGTACACCATGGATCTCTACTAGTCTTCCTTCATCGTCGACACAAAGTACCCTTATTGCGAAACAATCAACCAAACCTCGATGAGCTTCTAACCAATCCATTCCAATGATTAGGTCATACATCCCGAGAGCAGTGGCGTATACCTTCAACCTAGTAGTACACACTCTTAGGTCTATTAGACAATTATCAACGCTAGGTCCTGCCACTTTTTTTTCCCCCGAAGCCTCCTCGACTTGTTTAAAGTCATCGTGCTCGTAGGCTGCCAACCCACTCTTTTCTAATGAAGATGGTGAAGAGAAACTATCTGTAGCACCATAATCAAATAAAATATTAACATTGATATGATTTAGCATACCTGATGACTCCACCACCATGGATTGATGTTTTGCCTAGCAATTATTAACCGCTACGTAAATCTGGTGGCTACCACTTGCTTTTCCCATCAAGGCCTTTCCTTCTCTATGCACAAATCCTTATTGTAACTCTAGGCAGTCACACTGGTAATGGGGTCCTCCACATCCCCAACAGGTAACACGAGATTGAAACTATGCATTGTTCTGTGACTATCTCTGAAATGAGTTCCTTCCCCTGGAACCCCTGCCCCTACTAATTGCTCCCTGAGATGGTCGTGGACCCGCCTGTGTAGTTGGTGATGAACGGGATGTTGCACTCGCTTCCATTGAAATCCCTGCGGCTACAGTACTTGGTGCAACTCTATTACTATATGGAGGTGGCCTTGATCCCCCTCCCCTAGGAAATATCCTAGGGGCCTTCCCCACGAATCCGGGATGATGCAGAAAGGTCGCTCCCGTAACTCCATTTAAGTTCATGTGTTTCTCCGCATAACGTGCATTTTCCACTGCTTCTGCTACTGAAGACGATTTCCACATCCGCACCATAGCCCTTATCTTAGAGTTTAACCCATAGACAAAGTGTTCTTCTTGTCGTTGGTCATTATCCATGTATGAAACATATTTGACCAATTCCATAAACCTTATATCATATTCTTCTACGGTTCTCTTTCCCTGTACTAGAGCATGAAATGCTCCCATCTGTTGTTCCTCATAGTAAGCTAGTATATATTTCCTTCAGAACCTCTCGAAAATTTCCCAAGATACAGTGTCCGGGGTAAGATGCAGTTGCCTTTCCAGGTTGCCCCACCAGTTCAAGGCACTGTCTCTCAACTGAAAAATCACTATCTTTGCCTTTGAAGTGGACGCACAGTATCTTAAGGCAAAACACCTTGTCATGCCTTCCAACCATGCTTTTGCATGTTCACTGGCACGACCCCCGGCAAACTCTAGAAGTTTGATCTTCTACAGTTCTCTAGTGATGTATTCGAGTGGAGGTCCTCCCCATGAATCCCTTGACGCTTCTGGATTACCCGTTCCAAATGGTGGGGGATCCACTTCGATCCCTATTGGTTGACACCCCTTTAAATTCTCATTTATGCCCTCCAAAGAGTGCAATATGAGAGCTAGTTCAGGCAATGGTTGTGGCGGCACTAGCAATCCCTGCGACGATGCCCCTCTGCCTCGATTTCCTCGAGTCCTAACCATCCTGTATAATTTAATCTACATCAACCAAAGTTGTCAAGGTGAGTTCAAGGACATTTCACATTTACGCAACTTAAACTAGAAAACAGGGTTAGGCATAAGTTTTTTTTACTTGTCTGTAAACAAACGTTACTCTCTTTAGGGGAGGTGGCTAGGTTAGGGTTAAAGCATCTAAGCTTGATGTCTTCGCCTAAGAAAACTACTGACTCCCTCGCCTGGTAGCTACACTAGCTTTGCACCATACTCGCCAATTTCTCTAACTTACCTGCCTAGTGCGCATGAAGCCCCCTCCCACTTATCTTGGTCTAAGTCCTTAAACTTTTCATTTAAAACTAATTAATGTGATTTTCAACCTAATGTTGATTAATTATTAAGAACTAATGAATTAATCACATTAGTTTTAAACCTATATATGTTTAAACCTAAATTTAAATATAATTTAAAATATATTTTAAACATAACTTTAAACCTAAATTTAAATATAATTTAAAATATATATATAATTTAAATATTTATAATTTTTTTTTAATCTATTCAAATTTAACTAATTTAAACAATTAACATTTAATCTAACAATAGTTTAAAGAAATAAATAATAATAAATTAAAAAATTAACGGGCATCGTGGGTCCTCGCATGAGGCCCACATGCCCCCCCCACCGTCCATTCACCACCTAAAACCCTACACGCCTCCCAGGCTCTCTATCTTAACCCTAAACTCTACGTGCCCAGCCCTCGTTTCACCTATCATTCTACCGCCTCCCTTCTCTGCACTCTCCCTCTCAGTAGGCTAGGCTTGATGCAGAGGAGAGGAATTATTGGTAAGGGTTTTCCCATTCAACACCTGCATTGATACTTATAATCCATGCCAAAAGGACCGTGCCCCCCTCCCACTGCATTTGCGTACACCTGGTGCTTTTGTTTGGTTTTGGTGACTTATGTGTTGACTGTGTGTTGTGGTTGCAGGTCGCATGGGCTGGCACTTGCACTTGGTTACGGAGACTTTTTTTTTTGACCGTGTGTTGTGGTTGCAGGTCGCGTGGGCTGGCGCTTGCGCTTGGTTACAGTGACTTTTTTTTTTTGACCGTTTGTTGTGGTTGTAGGTCACGTGGGCTGGAATTGGTGCGCTAGACTATGTGTTGCTATGTTAGGTTATTGGCTCGATGGTTGCGTTGAGCTGATGCGTTGTGCAAAACTGCTTCGCGGGCTCTCCTCCTCAATGGCTTGGTGCTAGACTTGGGCATCGTTGTTAGGTGAATGCTTCCTTGTGACATCATTGAGGTTTGTTGACTATGTTGTAGCTTTGACTGGTGCTTTCTCTCTCCTGGCTTGGCTCTAGTCTCGTGCACCGGGCTTTCTATTACGTATTGAATAGTTGGTCGTGAGATAGGGATTCGGGACTTGGTATATGTGCTTGGTAAATGAATTAGGATTAGGTGCTTGGCTCTTGGTCGTGGGCTTGTATATTGTGTTGACTTGGGCATTGTCTTGTGTGTTGTATGATGTTGCATGCTAAATAAGCTCAGGAGCTCGAAACTAGGCCTGGGCCTGTCCATCGAGCTCCACCTGAGACTGAACACAACTTTAAAACATTTATAGGGACAAAGACAAGAGTTGATGATGCACCCGTGAGAAGTCTCGACTCCGTGAGAAGTCCCAACTCCATGAGAGCTTATGAGACCAAAAGTAATGGTCAAGCCAACATTTCTCTTGCTATTCCTTAAACCCGCGTACGTCTTCCATAATGGCACCTTGAATGCCAATTTAGGACGTACGCTGGCAGGATCCGATTATTGAATCGGATTGTCATCAAATACATCACAACAGAAGTACGAATGAGTGGGACAAACTAGATATGGGGTTGATTCTCCATCTTAGAAGCTTCTCGGGTGTTGTTGTAGTCACTACTTGAAGGGGCCTCCATGCCAACCAGCTCAAGCCCAGTTAAGGGCTTTCAATGCCCATTAATGAAATTCATTGAGAGGAGATTTGGTGGTGCCTTGTGGTTCTTGGAAACCCACAACGAGACTTTCCATATGGCTCGTGGTCTCAGTGTTATGGTATTGGCTGCTAGCTGCCACTCGAATCGGGGTGAATAATTCTATGTAATTGATTTTGTACTTCTTTGAAGAATGGAAAGAGTTATATGTTAAATGGCTTCTTAATGAGCCTTACATTTAGGCTTAAAAGTGGTTATTATAAGCTTGTACTGGGTTTGTGTTTGTATTGATCCTAAATTTCTATTGTTGATTACATCATATTGGGATCGAGTCTATGTAGCAGAGGTTCGGGTCCCCAATTACAAGGGATGACACCTTCTTTTTTTTAAATTAAGTTTGTTTCTTTGTTGTTGTTTTTTTTTTTATAATTACAAATTTTGACCCATCTAATGCTTCTTTTATGATGTCATTCTCTGTCCTTTGTAGGTGAAGGTTCTTACAAGTAAACATGTGGTTTGGTGGCTGAAACCAGAGATGGGAGGATGGAACAAAACTACACAACTCCTTCCTTCTACATATTATTCTATTTCATACTTTTTATTAGTGGTTTCAGGGTTATTCAAGGGTTACAAGGGTCAACTATGGGTTACTTCTGGCTTCTTCAGACTTCAATAAGGACCGTTTAAAGGTTGTTTAAAATTCTGGTTATGCATGTCTAACTTTTGGTCTCAAAGGTGGGTGGGTAGGTGGGTAGGCCTTGATCCAAGTTTTTAAACTTGGCTCTAATACCCTGTGTAGGATCCTATCTTACAGAACCTAAAATTAGTTAATTTAACATAATACATAACATTGATATTTATAACTTCTTTTATGATTCTTTATTCAACAAGCTAACAAACTAACAGTTCATGGTTCAGAAAAGCAAATTATAATTGAGCAACTTGATATACAAATCATATATATATATAAAAACATACACAACTTAGTAAAATAGTGAACCATCATATCGATAATGACATAAATACCTGTCAGTGATGTTGTTTCCCCAACTTCGTCTATCCTCGTTGCTCTGCCCAAACTCTGCCCAAAACTGAATATTTCCTATCTTCCAGCTACGAGCAGAGCCTATCCAGCTCCCTAGCTCCAGGATTCCATAAGGATTCCTGGCCCCCAAGCCCAAAACTCCCAGCAACCGATGCTCCCCTGTAATAGTCCAACAAATTCCTCCAGCCTAAAACCAGAAAATACAGTTTTCCAATCCCTCCCCTGGAAAAATGTTCCAATACAATCTCCTCCTCTCTCGAAAATTCTCCCTGCCCCTAAAATAAAAATTCCCCCTCTCGAATGTCTTTTCCCCCTCATATCCCCCCCTCCATTCACCACCTCCCCATTCAATGCCAACCACCTTATCCCTCCATTCAATGCCAACCATCCCTCAATACGTTAAGTTTTCTTTTAAATAAATTAAAATTTATTAAACTTTAATTCGTTACCCAAACATTAAATGAGTTAATTAATTAATTAATTAGTTAATTAATATACATTAAACAATAATTAATTAATTAATATTATTAATAAATAATCATTATTTAATTAAACTTAATAACCCTTTAACAATTATTTAACTAGGGTTGTTACAGTCACATATCTCTAGAACATTCCTAATTTGCATTATCTTGGATGCTATGGCAAGTTATTTGTGTCATAAAGAGTATATTAATTGTATTGTAACATTCTCTTACTCAGATAATAGAAATTCTTGCATTATTTTCTCATTTTTTTGTCTTCTCACTTCATCCACCATTGCAAGCTATGTATGTTTCATTGTTAGCTGGATCTTTTGTGCAGGTATCTTAGAAGTACTACAATCCCATGGCCCACAATGGAGACAATGTTATTGACCATGATGATGATCATCATGTCCACAGATGGCATCCCAATANAGCATCATGATGAGGCATGTCAGTCCTTCTTTAATGCAAAGTTATAACGTCACCTCAACTGAATTTTTATTCTTTTTTAAATATGACATCATCAATCATTATTTCATTATTGTTGTCATTAATATTATTGGTTGATACTAAGATGAACAATACTAATCTTAATATTTTCTATTCACATGATAGGTAAATTTTCTCAAGCGACGACTCTGGTGGAAACATCTTCTCACCCCAAGGTAAAGTGTATTATTTTCACTTGTTCAATAGATCACTATCCAGAGCCTGATGTTTTAGTATCCAACGGTGTGGATATAGTGCTTTCAATTACTTACCGACTCACACCAACACTTACACATGTATATTATCTTTTTTACCATTATATTGGTCATGTTAGTCTTACAATACCCACTTGCTAATTTCTATTGATATGTTTAAGTATGGATGAGCCATAAATTACCTATTCTAAGGTTGAATCCTTATTCCCAAGTGTAGAAAATTATATCTCTTTACAACAACGCTAATTCTGGTTCATTACGACTTCTTCACAACTTCCTTGCCAAAACTTTAACATATAGTTCTCTTATTTAATCCTTAGGTAGTATAACACCAATGTATCAAGTCTTTCATTCAATCATCCAACACCTAACTATATGATCATAGGTGATCCAAAAAGGATCAAGAGAAGGATAAGAATAACTTAGAACTCACAGAGGAAACTCAAAATGCTCAAAATGGTTCCAGTAGGCAGAGAAAGGGGAAAAAGTCAAAGTCCCCAAAACTCTATGAAAACTACATTATCGTGAAGAGTGCATCACAATATTTCTAACGACGCAAATGGCTCGTTAAATGGAGTCAAATTTTGGTCAACCTAGCCCAGTCAGCATCGGATGAGTCAACCTCTGTACTACTGACATCAACATCCGTATGGATGACTTCATCATCCATACAATGCACGTGTAAGAGAAGGGAAGTGACACATGGCATGATGATGTCATCATGATGATGTCAGCATGCCATGTGTTACCCAGTTATTGGATTTTTGGACCGATCCATGGACTAGTTGGATCATGCCACGTGGAAATTCGTATAGTCTATAAGACTAACATGGCATTGACGTGGCGTGTTGACTTGGTAGGGGAGCAGAGTGGCCCAATGAGGGGCTGCAATGTGGCCCAATTAGGGGCTTCCACGTGGCAGGCGAGAAATTCCCAAGGATGACCCGTGAATGAATTTCGAAAACAAAAATTGGCAGGTCCACCAAATCTGGTGGACCACGCCAAATTTGGAAACAGGTTGGAAGAGGTTCTAGCAACCCCACTAAATTTAGTAGCAAATCAATATGTATTGCAAATAAATATAACCAAAACACCAAAAATGGAGTTTATGGGATTCGACCCCGAAACCTCCGCCTAAGCTCAAGCCTTAATACATCCACCCATAACCACTACACTGCATGTACCACTTGGTACGTCCACCCACAATTAATATTTAAAAGGTGCATTCCACCCAACGATGGGGAGAAGGGGAATGGACCATGCGAACTGCAAGCATGAATTTTGAGGCAGTACAGTCATTATTGCAGGTTGAAAAGGGCACATAAACCAAGACATAATTCTTCTTGGGCCTGGGAGTGTGAGAGTTGGATTAGAGCATGGAGATAGTCCTTTTTGGGTAATTCGACACCATGAATTCAGTGGTGATGTCTATTTTCTAATATGAGCATTATTTATGTAGCTTGATTTCAGAATGAGGTATACTTATGTATTTTGACAAATTATTTTGTTGAGTTAATGAAAGAGCCTACCCATTTGAGAGAAGGAACCGAAGACGTAGTCCACCAGGGACGAGCTCCGTTATCAAGTTTTTGTATTCATATATGATTCTTATGTCTCTTCATTTTTTAGCTTTCCCTTCTTTCATGGTGCACTTTAATTTATTCTCATTTAATGCAATTCTTTATAAGTCACGATGAAAAGATCATGTTGGTATCAGAGAAGTCATATTTGACTTGAATTGTTGAGTGTGAATGCTTACTAGGGCCAAGCATAAGGAAGGTGAAGTAAATCTTAAGACTTTCAATCCCGAAGTTGACCATCTATCCAGAAGGAAGAAAATGGTAGAAGAAGACAAGCATGATGAATAAGAGAGAAACTTTCACATGGTATTTTATCGCATGTCAGAAATGGTCGAACGAATGTATGGAAATTACTGGAAGAGGATGAAGAAGAAAGGGAAGAAAAATGAATCACATGCAGATGATGATTCTTCGCTAAACCAAGGGGCTAGAGGAGATCCTTCTGAGCCTCTGTCTTCACCTTCTAGTTCTAGTTCTTCTTCCTTTGAGCACTCTCATCATTCTCATCATTCTAGACATAAAGCCTCTTTTAAGAAACCATTATTAAAGCTTAATGTAAAATTTTCTTTACCTATGTTTAATGGAGATGCTAATATTAAAAAGCTAGATAATTGGATCTGAGAGGTTGAAGTGTATTGTCGTGTCCAACATATTGAGGAAGAGGAAATTAAAGTGAAATTGGCTTCTCTTTGGCTAGAAGGCACCGCTCTTGTATGGTGGGAGAGAAAGCTTCAGAACAAAAGTAAGTGTGGTAATATTCTTTCGTCATGGTCAGAATTTAAATCAATGATAAGGAAGCAATTTTATCCATTAGGGTATTTACATAAAGAAATGATGGAATGGAAAACTTTAAGGCAAAGTAAAGGTCAAACTGTACAAAGTTTCACATAATAACTTAGGAAGAAAGATCTTGCATTGAACATTCCTTTGGATTCTTGTGAAACTTTAATCAAGTATATTGGCACACTTCAAAATTATATTCATCATACTTTTCTCTTGTTAACCCCACTAATATTTACGAAGTTTGTCTGCAAGCCATTCACCGTGAGAACAAGGGGAAACATGTTCAAGAAGATCCCACAAAGAAACCTTCCAATTTTCCACAAAAAAATTTTAAGAAGTTTAAAAGGAAGGACAAGAAGACCGTTATAGTGACGAGAGAAGGACAAAATCCATCTTGCACTCATTGCAAGAAGAGCAGTCATGATGAAGAACATTGTTAGAAACTGCATCCAGAAAAGAAACCAAAACAGTTCAATGGAAAAGGGAAGACAAAGACTGTTGCTATAGTGCAACAAGATATTGGTTCTGATTTAGGAGATGAAGGAAACATCACATAGGTTGGAGTACAAGGTAAAGATTCTCTTCATGCTAGTTCTAGTTCCAATGTTGAATCTCATGTTGATGTACGAAAGAGGAATGAGTTATTTCATATAAGAGTTGTATCTAAACATACTAATATAGATACATTATTCGATCTGGGTTCTCAAGTAAACTTAATATCTGAAGCACTTGTCAAGAAAATGGATCTTGAAACGAAACCACATACGAAGCCTTATCCTCTTGTTTGGGTATGTGATAAAGAAAAACTTAATGTCACGAGACAATGTAGGATCAGATTTTCTATTTCTTCAAAATTGATCGATGAAGTGGATTTGGATGTTTTACCACTTGATATATGTGGCATAGTGTTGGGAAGTCCTTATCTTTATGATAGAAAAGTAGTCTTATTTTGTCATGAGAAAAAATACCACCTTACTAAAGGGGGAGTGGAATATATTGTTAGAGATCACAGCATGAGGGTAAATACAACACTTGTTAGTGTAGGGAAAATGAAAAGACTCATAAACATTAATAAGAGATATCTACTCATGGTCGTTAGAGAGAAAGATGTTGGGACATCCGACACTTTCCAAGGGTGTGATCAATCTCATAAAAAAGAATTAATTGATATTGTTTCTAAGTATTATGATATTTTTCAGGAACCAAATGGATTACCTCCTAAGAGGGAAATCCAACATGAGATACATCTTCAGCAGGATTCTCCTCTTCCTAATGTGGGCATGTATAGGATGTCAGTTGTGGAGATGACAGAGATCAAGAAGAAGGTAGAAAACTAATTGGATCAAGGGGTCACCAGGCCCAGTTCATCTCCTTGTGGTTCTCCGATCATGATGGTGCCAAAGAAAGATGGCACATGGCGAAAGTGTGTCGATTACTGAGATTTAAATAAAATAACGGTGAAAAATCGATACCCTCTTCCTCACATAGATGATTTACTTGATCAATTGAAGAATGTTGTCTATTTCAGTAAGTTGGATTTGCGCAGTGAATATCATCAAATTAGAGTCGCAGAAAAGGATGCATGGAAAAATGCCTTTAAAACCAAACATGGATTGTTTGAGTGGTTGGTTATGCCGTTTGGGCTTTCTAATGCTCCGACAACTTTCATGTGTGTTATGAATGATGTATTCAGGCCTTTTCTAGATGACTTTGTGATTCTATATTTAGACGACTTTCTTGTTTTTAGCGAGACTTGGGATGAGCATGTGACACGTGTAAAGCAAGTATTGGATACTTTGCAAAGTGAAACAATGTATGTAAAATTGTCTAAACGTGAATTTGACAAGACTTCACTTGTGTAATTCGGTCATATTGTAGGAGGAGGACAATTGAAAATTGAACCTTCCAAAATTGATGTAATTGTAAATTGGCCTGAGCCAAAAAGTGTAACTGAAGTTCAAAGCTTCTTAGGTGTAGTACAGTATTGGAGGGGATTCATTCCCAACTTATCCTTTATAGAAGATCCTTTTCATGCCTTAACTAATGCGAAGAACACTTTTCAGTGGGAAGGAAAGCAACAAAATGATTTCAATATTTTGAAGGAGAAGATCAATACCACACCAATATTAGCATTGTCGAATCTTCAATGACCTTTTGAGATTGAGATAGATGTCAGTAGATACACCATGGGTGTAGTATTGATGCAATATCATAAGCCTATCTGTTACCACTTTGAAACTTTTAACCAAGCTTTTATTAACTATCCTACATATGATAAAGATTTGTATGCATTAGTCCAGTGCATAAAAAAATGGAAGAACTACTTGTTAGGGAAGGAAACATTATACATACAGATCACCATCCCTTACATTATCTTCAAGAATAGACCAAACTGCAACAATCTCGACACTACAGGTGGATGGGTTTTCTACAACAATTTCACTTGCTAATCAAGTACAAAAAGGTTACAAGTAGCAAGGTAGTTGATATGATTTCTAGACCTCCTATTGTTGCTTCTATTGTTTTGAATAATGCTTCTTTATCTCATGATAGCTATGTAGAACAATATGTCATCGATGAATATTTTAAAGAAGTATGTGTGAATCTAACCCTTGGTGCACAGGTAGAGAACTATTGTCTGCAGGGAAAACTACTCTATCATCTTGGGAAGCTATGTATTCGTACAAGTGAACGAGTCCATGTAATACGAGAAGCTCATACTTCTCTTATGTTTGGGCATTTAGGGGAAGGAAAAAATATGGCTCATTTATAGAGGTTTTGTTACTGGCCTCAAATGAAAGCAATTGTAACTAAATATGTAAATGGGTGTGTGATGTGTTCTACTTGTAATCCCACTAATAGAAAACTGGGGCTATACTCAACACTTATTGTTCCATCCCATCCATGGGAAAGTGTATCCATGGATTTTGTAGGGAGTTTACCAATGACCAAAGGGGGTCATGCTTATTTATATTTGGTAGTGGATAGGTTCAACAAGATGTGTATCTTGATGCCATGTAGAAAGAAGATGAGAAAATTGTTAATATATTCTTTCAACATGTTTGGGTTCACTTTGGATTACCCACATCCATCGTCTCAAATCCAGATACTTGATTCTTTAGGGACTTTTGGACTAGCTTATGGAGAATGATGGACACCAAATTGAAGAGGAGAATTTCTTTCCATCCATGGACTGATGGACAGACAGAGCTAGTAAACCGAACAATGGTACTTTTTCTTCAAGGCTACTGCAACAAGCATTCCAATTTATGGGATGAACATATACCCTATGTACAACATGCGTACAACTGAGATTTGCATTCATCCACCCAGAGTTCACCTTTTGAGACATGTTTTGGGTACCTATAAAAGGTTCCTTTGGACTTGATGTATGGGAGAGATGTCGATGTGAATGGAGAATGAATAGAGGACAGGGCCCGCAAGTTCATCCACAGGATCCAACAGATACACCAGGAAGTCAGGGAATAGTTGGATAAAAATCAAACAAAGTATAAAGCTCGACATGAAAAACACAGGGTTGATCATCAGTTCTAGGTTGGAGACCAGGTATCGCTTCACATCAATAAGGAGAGATTGAAGGGTGAAGAAAACAAACTCAAGCCCATTCATTATGGACCCTTCACTATCTTAGATAAAAGTGGGAGCAATGATTTTCGTTTGGATCTTTCACCTTATATGAATATTTACTCAGTTGTGAATGTTGAGAACTTGAAACTTTTTGAGCCTCCCATGATCATGGATCAAGATGAGGAAGTTTCAATACCTTTACTTGATAAGTTTTCACCTGAGTACTTGGATGAGCTATAAGAATATATAATCCTGGACAAGAGGATGAGTACTTCACGCAGGGGTGATGTTGATTATATTCAAATAGGCTTAAAGACACACATCCAAGCAAGGAAAAATGGATCGACAAGGACAAAGTGAGGGGACTCTTCCCTCACTTACCAGTTGATTGATGAAATATTTTGGTGGTCCAAAAAATCTCTCAGTGGGAAGGCGTGATCCAAAAAGGATCCAGATAAGGGTAAGAATAAATCAGAACTCGCAGAGGAAACTCAAAATGCTCAGAATGGCTCCAGTAGATAGAGAAAAGGAAAAAAATCAAACTCCCCCAAACTCAGTGAAAACATCATGATCACGAAGAGCGCATCACAATATTTCTAACGATGCAAACGAATCCTCAAACAGAGTTACAGATTGAAATATATTTGCGGTCAAAGTTTGGTCAACTTACTCCAGTCAACAGGGGATGAGTCAACATCCATACTGCTAACATCAGTATATGTACGAATGAATTCATCATTCATATAATGCACGTGGAAGAGAAGGGAAGTGACACTTGGCATGCTGACGTCAGCAAGATGATGTGGCAGCACCAGAGGTTGCACGTGTCACCTGATTATTATCTTTTCAGACCAATCCGTGGACCAATCGGATCGTGCCACGTGGTAGTCCGTACACTCAGTACGACTGATGTGGCATCTTGACATGGCATTAGCATGGCATGATGACTTTCCATGGGGCAGTGTGGCCCAATGAGAGGCCACCATGTGACCCAATCAGGGGTTGCCACGTGGCAGGTGAGAAACGACCAAGGTCAACCTATGAACAAATTTCAAAAACAAAAATTCATTGGTCCACCAAATCTGGCACACCACGCCAACTTTGGCAACAAGTTGGAAGAGATTCTAGTGACCCCACTAAATTTAGCGGCGGATCAACATGTATTTCAAATATATATAAGCAACACACCAAAAACGTAGTCCGTGGGATTCGACCCCGGAACCTCCGCCTAAGCCCAAGCCTTAATACATCTGCCCATAACCACTACGTCGCAGGTACCACTTGGTACATTTTCGCACAATTAATATTAAAAAGGTGCATTCTTCCCAGCGATGGGGAGAAGGGGTGCTAACCGTACGACCTACGAGCATGAATTTCAAGGCGGTACAGCCATTATTGTAGGTTGCAGAGAGCATGAAAACCGAGATGAAATTCTTCTTGGGCCTGGGAGTGCCAGAGTTAGATCAGAGCATGGAGATAGTCATTTTTTGGTAATTCGACGCCACAAATTCAGTGGTGCTGTCTGTTTTCTGATCTGAGCATTATTTCTGCAGCTTGATTTTAGAATGAGGTATACTTATGTATTTTTCCAAATTCTTTTGCTAAGTTAATGAAAGAGCCTACCCATTTGAGAGTAGGACCCAGAAATGTAATCCACTAGGGACAAACTTTGTTATCATTTTTTTGTGTTCATATCTGATGCTTATGTCTCTTCATTTTTTAGTTTTCCCTTCTTTAATTGTGCACTTTAATTTATGTTCATTTAATGCAATTATTTATAAGTCACGATGAAAAGATCCCAGATCAATAGAGTATTGCGCATTGGCCTTCATTGGTGTAACCAAAAAAATAAATATATTTTCACTTCACACATTCATGGTTACCTACCATTGTTAGTTCATTTTTTGAATGGTGCCAAAATCATGTGATTCCTATGTTTATGGGGTAATGCACCAACCCAACATTTCGACAAGTGTTCATTCATGGAGGGCGTATTAACTAAAAACTTTTACTTATCTCTCATTGGTGTTTGTGCCATTAATGGCTAGTACTTCGAACTCTCATATTGTCGGGTTGTAATGTGGGTTTCATTCTCAATTACCGAGGCTTTTCTTCTTCTTAATTTTGATGTAGGTGTCGATCAGACGAACACTGCTATGGTTATCGCAGAGGTTCCTCACTTTGTCTACTCATATGAAGAAATAAATCAGTGAGTATTGTTCTCATCTTCTATAAAGTTTATGGCGCACACGCATTCTCGCCTACATTCTAGCTACGGGTTTTTATGTCTAGGTACCCAAACCCAAGAAACCATGTGTCAATGTTTGGTGGCCACACTATCCACACATGACCCAACATTTTGTGGTGAATATACCTGAGCGTTCAGGTGTTAGTTTAATCTTTTTATTTTAGTATTTACAGGAATTAGAACTTGTAAATTGTTTAAATTTGGTTTGTAGATTTGACATTATTTACCCTATGCATTTCCTTGTTTACTCAAAAGAAGAATAATTACGACGAAAGGTTTTTTATTCCAATCTCGATTCAGTGGATATGTCGACCATCAAGCCCTCAGTGGCTTGACAATACCATTTCCATCATTTTCCAGGTAAGGTAATGTGTTTACCCTTTTTTTCCATCTTTATAAGAACTCCTGCTACAGTAAATACTCGGTCGTCTATGTTAATTTTAATTTCTCCGTCTTTTAAATAAGGACAATGGCCCCCGGCCAAGACCAGGGTTATGTGAAGACTATTATGTGTAGAATATGCTTTCTCTAAGCTCTAGCGAGGGTACCTCCCTTAGAGTTTATGTAGGTAAAACAGATAGTTTATCATTCTCTGTTTAGGTCATTATTTATTTTTCTATTTAATAACCGTCATTTAATTATCGTTCCATCTCTTTCTACAGGAGAAGATCCTATACAGTAACTAGGTGATGATATTTTCTAACTGTCCATATGATTACCCATGACCTTTCCAACTTAGATTTTACACAATGGAATTCTAAAGCTAACAAAAGTATTGTTCTTGACTCAACTCGTCCGGACACTTCATGGGTTCTTTGCGGTTTCTTGATACGTTATTACCACCAACACATTTGGCATGGTTTCATTTCAATTTTCAAATATTTTATACAGACTTGATTGACCTCTATCAACTTGGCTTCCTAGAGTTAAGAGCCCACTAAATTTTTAGAGGGATTCTAAAGAATTCAATTCTATCATTTTAATATTACCTCTATTGTGGATTCACTTGTTTGTTGTATGGATAAATTGATAGGCGTCGTAATCAATTATGTAGTGTTTATTGTATAGCTAAATTAACATGTGCCAAGATCGACTATGTAGCTACAGAATGATATATATAAACATCACTCTCTTAGCTCTGATAGATTTTATTCACTTATTTCTATTTAATGCAAATCATTAAAATATTTTAAACTATGCATATATTTCTTGGCATATTTTTATTCTCATATTCTCTTTGAGATAGGAAAACAAATTCTATTTATTCTATAAAACGTTTATGATAAATGTTTCTACAGAATCACATTGGAATATCTCTATATATGCTTATTCTCACAACAACCTTTAGCTGAGAAACATTCCATTTCTAGCACTCATATTATATTTTAGGACTACTCATATTAATTCATTGGTTTGCTCATATACATAAAAAAAAAAAAAAAATTGAACATTGATTATTTCTCGATTTAAAATTTCTCTTTAACGCAGTAATAAATTGACTTACAAAACTCTGTTTGTTTCTACCTTCACATCAATGTCTTCAACTGAATATTATTAGAACAATATAGATTCATGTCCAACCATAATGTTCAACATTTGAGCTAATAATGCTAAGGAAATAAAATAATGGAAGTATAGATATACATATTTGAACCAAAAATATTTACTGCGACAAAATGAAGAGAGATTTCAGCTCCTCCCAACCTTAGACTAGACCAACTACAGTTTTCTAGCTCTGGTCACCCCTAATCCAAATGTTGTATTCCACAAGAAAAATGAAAATATCAAGAACCTTCTCCACGTAATTTTCCAGAACTTATCTTTCTCAAAACCACCAAGCCCTAACTTTGCACAAGTACTCAAAAACGTCCTCTTTGCACCATACTTTTTTCTTCGCCCATGTTTTACCAAGCTAAGAATAAGAAACTTCCTAGGTATTTTTCTTTCTTTTTCCAATTATCCTTCTCCCTAATGTTCGACAGGTATTCCAATAGAGGACGGACACCTTCAGTAAACACTCACATAACCAGATCAAAGATCAACACAACGATGTTTTCACATGGTAAAACCCCTACAAGGAAACATCCACGGCCCCAACGTGGCCACTTGGAGAAGTTTATTAATGAAAATAAAAAGATTACAGAGAGATTTTACAAAAGAGTTTCTCACAATTGATCATCGGCAAATGACCCTCCATGCTCTTTAAATAGAGATCACGGACCAATCGAGTGTTAAGCCGCAAATCAATGGTCGTTAATATCGAGGAGAGTATGAACCGTCAGATCACTCTATCTTGGGAACATATCGTGATCGTCGGATTTCCTAACTACTAATGCATACTAAAGAAACACACTAAAAAACACACTTTGATCAGGGGATCAAAATTTGCTCAATTTTCAAAATGCTTGGATTGAGACGAAAACAGTGTCATTACGTCCGTCTCGTTTTCCTGATTCCGGCGGTATATTTATTTTCGCGAACGGAGTCCGTATGGAGGAGATATCGCGATTTGACCGCCAAGTCAAACAGGAAAAAAAAGTTGGGATGTTGACTGTACCTGTCCGTACAGTCCGTACGGCCACGTGGAGGGCCGTACCATCTTGCTGACGTGGCAGAGGAAAGAAGTGGCACATTGTTATTGGATGGTGGTTGTCCAATCGTATGATGACACGTGTCGTATTGGAAGCAAATGGCATGAGGGCACGTGGCCCAACACATGGGCGCCACGTGTCCCTCATGGGTTGGACTATATTGGCCATATAAAAATTAATGGAGGCCACAGGGTTTGACCCCCGGCCCTCCCCCATTGTAAAGATTTGACACATATCCACTAACCATTAGAGCGGCCACATGTACCTTGTTAGTAGTGTGGGTTTAATTTTATTTAACATTGTTTAAATGTGTCAAAAGGAGGGGGGTCGGGTCGGGGCTTAGCCCCGACCCAAAGTTTATTAATACATATGCCATATAATATATGCGCGCGCGATAACCAAAGTTTTGTATTAAAATGTGGTTCATACATTGTAATTAATCCGCGCGGGGAGGTATATAACATTGTGTTATGTATATTATATGTGTTATATAAAAATGTGCGCGGGGTTATAACCAATGGTTAACCCGTGAAGTTTTGTATATACCAATGGTTTTAAAAACGCGGGGGAGTTACAATTCGGTTGCACGGTTTGAACAGTTCAACCACTTTTGCGCCCAGCCCAAGGACGCATGGGCATATGACCGAATTCCGAGGCGGTTAGGGGCTGGAGGCGCCCTAACCGTTCTACGGTTTGTACCGGTGCGCGGTTGCGTACGGGTCTTGGTTTTTCCGCTTAAATGAGCGTGTGTGCCAGGTTTGGAGAACAAGGGTACAGATTGTAGAACCAGAGACAGCAAAGAAGAAGGGAAGATTTCAAAGAGGCTTTCTTCATTTTTCGACCGTTTCAGGTGCCGTCAGAGCCTAGACAGGGGTTTTGGGACGCTGCGGAGCCATTGGAGCAGTCATTTTGTTGATTTGAGCACTGTAAGACATGTTTTTAAGCACTTTGAGCAATTTAATATAAAAGATCCATTTGGAGGCTGGACCAGGAGATGTAGCCCGAAGTGGGGTGAACTCCTTCATCAAGTTGTTGTGTTTATGTATGATGTTCATTGATTTATGCTGCTGTCTATGTTTATTTCTACATAAGTAATCCTTTATTATGTGTTGCAAATTGATCTGGTTTCCTTAAACACATAACATTTCACTTGCAATTTAATTTAATCAAGTCTTCTTCATTTTTAGATCATGTTGGTATCAGAGCTCAAGTTTTGAAGACTTGATTGTTTGCAAGTTTTGTTTCTGATGCTCACAAGGTTGAAACTCATATGAGGAGAAGGTCAACTTGTGGAGCCAAGTTCTTATCCGACGAGGAGGAAGCAGTTTCGTTCACCGCAGATTGCAGAGAGACATTCACCAAGCATGGCAGATGCAGAAGATCATGAACGTGTTCCGAATGAAGAAGTAGATCTCAGGCAGACTCTCATGAAGATGAGAGATATGATGAAGATCATGTTGGAACGAACCGTGATGTCGCAGGGTGAAGGCTCTAACCCTTCAATGCATAAGG
>SNQJ01S0021089.1:0-13097 GCA_010110895.2 Picea sitchensis | reverse complement strand
CAACAAATATTTTCTTGGTGTTACATTCATTTAGAGCAGAAAATATGGCTTTATCCTTAGCCATATGATAAGATGCTCCTGAATCAATAAGCCACTCATCAGAAGAAGAAGTAGTAGTATAATTTGAATTGAAGGAGAAACCAGAAGCAGAAAGTGCATGTCCGTGAGAAGAAGAAGAAGTAGAATCAATATTGATGTTGTGCTTATTCATCGCTGCTTCTAAAGTTGCCATCTTCTTGAAACATTTACACTCATCATGACCATCTTTATCACAAAAGTTGCAATGTCTGTTAGTATTCTTACTTTTGTATTTTTATCCTTTGTCACCAGTAGGAGTTGAAGTTGTTTGAGCAGGTTTGGGACCCTTATGTTGTTTGTTGTTGTAGTGAGGATGTTGCTTCTTGGGATACTTGGGTTTATCTTTCTGCTGGGAAACTAAGGATTTTTTGGAGGGACCTGCAGTGTTGATCACTCCAAATTGTACAAGATTATCTTCCTCGTGAATCAAAGAAGCACAAAAGGACTCAAGATTGGTTTTTCATAAGCTTCTTCCCCTAGAGCCTCTCTCATGGCATAAAAGGTAGATATAAACACAGAATATGCACTACCTAGCTTAGAAAGAATAAGATAAATTCAACGCTCTTCCTCCATCTTTATCTTACATTCTTCACATAAAATTCTGAATGTTTTAAACCTAGATAGATAGTCTCCAAGGCAAGAAAAATCATTTGGACTCAAGGTCAGTATTTGATTTTCTAACTGTTGTGCTCGAATAATATTGAGTTTACCAAACACAGATTCAATTGTGTCCCAAGCTTCTTTGGGGTCATTGATATCTTGAAGGTGGTACCTTAAATCAGGAGAGATGGTAATTCTGATTAGTCCAGATGCTTCTCCATTCCTATTATCCCACTTGTCTTTCTTATTAGCATCAATGGGTGCTTTTTCCTTTCCCAAGGTAATCTGGTACAAGCCTTTACTTCTTAATAAATCTTCCATATGAGATTTCCATTAGAAGTAGTTGTTGTTGGTAAGGAAGACAGTACTTGTAGAATCCATATTAAATATGCAGATAATGTGTATTTAAAAACTGAAACTGATGATCTGGATAGAAAGAGCTCGAAAAGTTCCATGATTTAAAAAAAACGACACTGAAAACGGACTTCCAATGTTAGAGTTATTCTCTTTTAAAACAAAAAAGGCACAATCAGTAACCAAATGACCATGCGATTGTAACAGAAAAGTGGGGATCACTTTTACAATGAAGTTACTTTATAACAGAAAAGTTGCATGCAAAATAAATAACTCTAAAAGAAAATATTAAAGCTACTTATAGTGATTCACTTTTATACTTGAAGTGAAATACACTTTACAATTTTAGCATGAACCTTTTCAAAAAAGGTAACAAAAGAGAGACTTGAACTCAAGACCTCTTACTTAATAAGGCAACTTTTAACCAAATGATCTAGAAAAACATATTGTAATGTTCAGAAGGAGGATTGGGGGTGTGGTTGTTGTTGTTATTGTTGACGGCCTTGGAGAGCATGCTAAAAAAACCTCTTTTCACACAAGGAAAAAATTTCTCTTCTCGATGACAACAAAGGTTAGATATCGGTTAGCTTACCCAGAAGATGCACATTTTCCTATCTATTTCTGATTTTCCGAGGTCGTACAAGGTGCGGGGCAAAGATCATTCGCAAATCTAAAAGTGTAGCAACCCAGAAATAAATAAAACGAAACTGAAATAAAACCAAAATACTACTCTACATAAATTTAAAAAAAAATTGTATTCAATCTTTATACCTTAGGATCTGACTGTACTGGTCATATCTTAGGAAAATAGAAACTTTTTCGAGTGAAATGAAAAGTGTTCCTGACTGAAACGAGCACTCCAGAAGAAATGGAACAGTCCTCTCAGCCCATAAATGTACGAAAGTGATAGAAAGTGAATATGAGGCAACTCGGCTTCACGATCTCGATCTACAACAGGAACGAGTCTTCAAACAGGCTTTGATACGATGTTTGACAACACAGGCATTCCAGAAAAGTATGAACACCTTTAGTAAAGACTCACATAACCAGATCAAAGATCAATAGACCAATTTTTTCACATGGTAAAACCCCTACGGGGAAACATCCACGGCCCCAGCCAACGCGGCCACTTGGAGCAGTTTATTTATGCAAAGAAAAAGATTACAGAGAGATTTTACAAGAGAATTTCTCACAATCGATCATCAGCAAATGACCCTCCATGCTCTTTAAATATAGATCATGGATCAATCGGGTGTTATGCCATGGATCAATGGTCATTAAGATCGAGGAGAGTATGAATCATCGGATCACTCTATGTCAGGAACATATCGTGACCGTCGGATTTCCTAACTACAAATGCATACTAATGCATACTAAAGAAAGACACTAGAAAACACACTTTTACCTAACAACACAATAGACCAAGTAGATCTTAACAACTACTAAGTGTCTAAATATCCTAACACCTAACTCTTGGGATTCTTGGCCTAACTATTTACTATCTTGTTTCCTAACCTCCCACATTCTTGGGAGTAGGTTCACACTTGTCCTCATGGACAACAATCACTTTTACCATGGTGGTTTCTATCCTCTTTTCAATTTTCCCATGAAATAAAGTATTTCTCTTTTCATAGCTGGGTTCTCTCATCAATTTATATCAATTAATTTTAAATAAACTAATATTTACATAAATGTTTTTCACCATCAATTACTTATGGTGATAAAAAATGTTAATCAAAGTTTTTCCCCAAAATCATAGTTCAATAATCACAACCACATAAATTTACTCAAATATTTAATTTGGAGGGATGTTACAAAAGTGTTGTGATTAATGTTTTGAGTATGTAGATGAGGATCATTGGTTGAAACTGGATAATGTATCACCAACTTGGGAAATTTTGTTTTTTTCCTTGTTTTATCTTGGTGGTCAACTTCTATGCCCTAGTCATGTGTTTTCATCGCCCAAGGAAAAAGGGGTACTACTGGTGATGCAGGAGCAACCTTCCACATCAACAGATGTGCCAACAAGCCAATACATAGGCGTGCATTGGGGAAAGGGAGAGGCACCGACCCTCCCATTTTTAAATTTGAAATCTGATCCTATATGGATTTGTGTTGTAAGGTTGAGTAAGCCAAGTCATATCTTTGTACAAGTAGTGGATAGGGTCGCCTTAATGGTTGAATGTAAGAAGGTCCATATCTTAGTCATGTCTCAATCTTCATTCATTGTAAAAAGTCATAGGAGTATGGTGTATTAAATGAGACAATGATGGAACTAAGGCAGTAGAGAGGATCAACTCGGGGAGCACTCTTGTTGCGAGAGGAATTCAGAGAGATGAGAGTTAGGAGAGTTAGGATAGGGACTTTGATAAGAGTGCCAGAGAATCTCAGAAGATCAGAAATAGGAGGTAAAATAGTTCTTTGAGAGAGCTTGAGAGAGATGAGACTCTGTTGTAGTCTAGCCTACACATATTGTAAACAGACTTTCATATTAATAAAAAAGGCAACAATTTTTCCTACACACGATTGTTTATGTGTTTATGTGTTTTATGAATGTATGTTGTAGATGTATGATAGGTTTTATCTGCAGTAGGGAGACATATTTCTCTATCTTTTCTTTAGTTTCAAACATCATTATTGGTTCTTTAGGCTGTGCAAGGAGTGCACAATAGAACATTGGAGGTTCTGTAGCTAGTGCAAGGAGTGTGCATCTGAACTCTATGGAGTCAGAAAAGAACATGCCAGGAGGGTACACCAAAGTGATAAAAACTCATGGGAACCTCAATCTTGTTGAATACCTTGGAGGGTAAACTGCGCAAAGGAAGCAAAGAGATACAGATTCACTGAGAACTCTATAGAGCTCTACCAAGTGGGCATCAAGCAGGTGCAAGTGTGCACAAGGAGAACTCTCTATCAAGTTCGAAGAGAGGAGTATCAGAGGAATATACTCACAGAGTTATTGAACACTTTGTAGAAAACTCTCTGCAAGGCGTGCATTGAGCAGGAGGTTGCCAGGAGGGCGGGACATTTTCCTTTGAAAGGAAATAGAAGGGCCAAGACCCTTAAGGAGTTTTGAGTCAGTTCGAAAGCTCAAAAGAGATAATGCAAAGGGTGAGTAGAGATGAACTTATTCTCCGAAAGCTTAGAAGGGTTGGCGTCCAAGAAATGTAGATGAGACCCAAGAAGTCGGGCTCGCAAGAGGAGAAAAGGTTGACACCTTTTAACATCTACAAAACTCTTCCAGGTTGGAAGAACGAAGAAGCTCAGGAGGAGGAGTGACTGCAACCGTTACATCGGTTGTGGGGAGAATCCTAGACCGTCAGATCAACGTCTAGGAAAGCAAAGGAGAGCACTGAGGAGGAAACATATTACAACCATTGGATCTGAGCACAAAGGATTGACAGTCATCCAATTAAGGTAAACTACATGAGCTTTAACCCTTGTGTGCACAAGAGGATTGAATTTCCAAAGTCCCGAAGTGAACAGGGACCATCCATCATCTAGGGTCATAGGTGGCGAAATATCTCTGTTTTCGGGTGAAATCACTATGGGAGGAATGAGTGTGCAAGAGTTGAAACTCCCAAAGCACGAATAGCCAAAGTAGATAGAGTTTTTCATATCAAGGGGGAGACATGCATCAAGAGACCTGTGTTTCTAGTGAAATCACTCTAGGAGGAATGAGTGCACAGGAATTGAAACTCTCGAAGCCCGAAGAGCCAAAGAGCTGAAGAGAAAAAGGGTCAAAGAGATGAAGAAACGAAAATCCAAAGAGTTGAAGGGCCGAAGAGTCAAAGAGTTGAATAGTCAAAGAGAATATGGACCATTATATCCAGAGGGACACATGGCAAAAGATCATAATCTTCTGGTGAAATCACTCGGGGAGGAAGCGAAGGAGTAAAGTTTGAAATCTATGAAACCCAAAGAGTCAAAGCAACTGGGAGCCATCTGTCTATAGGAGGACACATGTCATTAGATCATGTACTATAGGTAAAACACTCTGGGAAAAGCAGAGCGTGAAGAATTTCATATTTGAGAATTCCGAAGGCCAAAGTCTCGAAGAAGACGAGACTCATCGATTTGAAGGTGGAAACGCAACACTAGATCTATAACTCTAAAGGAAAGTGGAGGGGGAAAAATCCAAAACCCTGAAGGAGATCTCGATCCTTGATCAAGAAGGAGGTCGAAGGATAGTTGATTTGGTTGAATGGGCCAAAGTCCTAAAGCAGAGGCAAATTCGTTGTTTGAGGAGGATGCATGGTAGACGATCTGGCATTTCAGAGAAATCCCTTTGGAATAAAGAAAAGGGTTGAGAGTTGAAACTCTCGAAGCCCAAAAGGAGAAATCAATCATAGTTGTTGATTGAAAAGGGGGGTACATGTCAACAAATCATGGATATCTGGGAATGCGCGTGAAAGGAGGAGAGAAGGCAGAAAAGGAGGAAAAATTGTAGTCGTTGATTAGGAGGCATTATCTAGGGTTAGAAGATGAACGATCACACTTGATTGTGGGGGAAGAACATGCTTGGGATTTAATTTTATTAGAGTGGACTGTAATTGAAACCACGGTATCGCCAAAAGGATAGATGGCACCTTGTAGTGAATTGTGGGGAGAAAAGAGGGTTGGTCTCAAACCACTCTTCCCCATGCCCAAAATCACATACTTAGGCCTTGGGTCATAGTCGGAGGTTATATGAAGGAAAGGACCTAGCGAGGGGAGCTAGAATCTGTTAATTAAATTCTTCAAAATGGGCCATGCCAGAGCTGACGGGTCTAATAGAACCTACACACAGAAGGAATGGGGACCTCTGTAAATTAGTTGAAGTCTAGAAAGGGCCCGGAGAGTTGATCTGACTCCTTGATGTGAACGATCCTAGATCGGGAGGTTGCAGAACCTCAAGGAGTATTAGGGGGGCTGCATCAAGTGGTACCATAGCCAAATTTGTGTTTGCAAACAACAGACAAAGGAGACAAGGGAGAAAGTCGTTATTTTGTTTGCAGACAATAGACAAAGGAGAGATGGTGAAAGGAGATAGTCTAGCTACGTCAAGTAGAATCAAAAGCATATTTTTCCTATATACAACAGGTGAAGGAGGAGGTAGAGTACTGATGCTCTATCTAAAGGATTGTTGCAAGTCCGCAACAGTTAGTAGACAACCAGGTGAGTTGTAGGAGGAGTTGGAGATTCTCTCAGAGGCAGATTAATCCACAAACTTGCCAGAAGGGAAAGAAGAGGGTGGAAATGCCTAATGAAGACCAAGAACATGGTTGAAGAGAGGGCCACAAGAAGAAAATAAATCCATATATGGATCTGGAGCTTATTAAGATAAGGGAAATAATGGGAAAAATGACATTGAAGATGTAGCAGGAGGTAAATGTACATTGGAGGTACAAATGACCTCTGAACAGGAAGGTAAAATGGTCTGTTCAAAATTTGTTGGCCTGAAAGAAGAAACAAGAGTTGAAGAGGTGGATGCGGCATGTTGAAAACCTCAGTGACACAGAGGAGGAGAGGGTTTGCATTTGTGAGCCAGAAGTCGGAGAAACCCTCAATGATGAGGAAGGGATATTAGTTAAAAGTCTCATAAACTACCAAGAGGGAAGAGATGGATTTTCATATTGTCGGGTGGGAAATGATATGAGAACAAGTGAGGATCTCATAGACTATTAGGAGGACAACAATGAAAATTCATATTGCTAGGTAGGCAATGAGATGATATCAAATGAAGATCTCATACACTATGAGGAGAGCAGGAGAGAAATCCCAAATTTCCAGGTGAGCAAGGGAAGTAGACTGATATTGTCTGAAAGTGTCAGGAGCTCAGAAGTGAGTTCAGGTCAATGAGGATTGTTGATAGATAAAGATTCATGTGGGTTTTCATACCATGTGAATGAATATGATTACAAGTTAAATACTTCCACCATCAAAGAGAAGGGTCAAAAATGTATTCATATCATTAGGGGAATCAAAAAATTCCTACCAAGAATCCAAGCAGAGGCTAGCATAAATGTTGCAGGTCCAACAATAGAAGGAGAGCCAACAGATATTATCAAAGAGGAGGAGTAGAAGGAGAATACATTGATGTTTTCCCCAACAAACGGAGAAGAGCATTCAACAGAATTGCTCAAAATTTTATTCCAGGAAGATGAACATGAAATGACTTCAGCATTAGAGCTTGCAGCAGAAGAGGAAGTAGACATCATGGATTTTGCTGAGCTGTATGAATAATTGGAAGCCCTAGAGAGAAGGGTGATATTGCAAAGCCAACACATCCAATAGATTAGGTTGGAGACAGATGGAGGATCATACTAGCCTGGGGAATAGATAGAAAAAGTTGGAGTTGAACCAAGACAAGAGTAGCTGACATAAGCTAATTTGTCAGATGAGGAAACTGAGCAGCAACTAGTAATGAGACTATAGAACTGGAGTCTACAGTAAGGTGTAAATCTAATGCTACAGAAGAATAAAACAACATGGGGGGATCACGATGATCTACCCATTGATAAGAAGGAAGTGAAGAAGAGAAGATTGCACAAGGAGAATCATCCAATAGAGCAGTTGGACATAGTGATAGAGGAGATAAGGAAGTTGATGTTGAGGTCAGCGAGAGAAGATGTCAGCAAGGAGAAACTGAATAGAGGAGAGCCTTCCATAGCATCAGGGAAGCAACAATAACAACAACAAAGAAGAGGAGCAAGAGGACAACTCCAAGGAGAAGTTTGGGATCCTGGAGCATTTCAACAGAGTTGGATATCTCATGAGCATGAGCTCATGAATTTTTTGTAGCAGTGGAGTACCTTGATGTAGCCCCCCTCCTTCTCCTTGGGGTTCTGGGACCTCTCGGTCTAGGATATTTCACATAAAGGAGTCATATCAAATATTTGGGCCCTTTCTAGACCCCAATTAATTTACACAGGTCCCCCTTCCTTCTGTGTGCAAGTTCTATCAAACCCGTTGGCTCTGGCTTGGCCCCTTTTGAAGAATTTAATTAACGGATGCTAGATCCCCTCGCTAGGTCCTTTCCTTCATATAACCTCGAGCTATGACCCAAGGCATAAGTATTTGATTACGGGCGTGGGAAAGAGTGGTTTGAGAACAACCCCATTTTCTCCTCATAATTCACTACAAGGCGCCACATATCCTTTTGGCGATACTCTAGTTTCAGTTGCGGCCCGCTCTAAGAAAATTAAATCTGAGCATGTTCTTCCCCCGCAATCAAGTGTGACTGTTGATCTTCTGACCCTGGATGATGCCTCCTGATTAATGATTACAATTTGTCCTCCTTTCTAATTTCTCTCCTCCTTTCAGTGCATTCTGAGATCTCCACGATATGTGGACACGTACCCCCCTTTTCAATCAACGACTATGATTGATTTCTCCTTTCGGGATTCGGGAGTTTCAACTCTCTACCATTTTCTTTCTTTCGGAGTGATTTCTTCGAAATGAGAGATCGTTTGCCACGCATCCTCCTCAATCAACAACTCTACCTCCACTTCGGGACTTTTGCCCCTTAAACCATATCAATGGTCCTTCCACCTCCTTCTCGNTGTTTCCCCCCTCTGCTTTCCTTCAGAGTTCTATATATGGCATCATGTGTCCACCTTCAAATTGATGAATCCCGCTCGCTTCGGGACTTCGGCCCTCAAAATTGTGAAATCTCAACTTCTTCACACTCTTCTTTTCCTAGAGCGTATTACCTGGAGTACATGATCTAATGACATGTGTCCTCTCAAAGATTGACGACTCCCAGCTGCTTCAACTATTCAGGTTTCCATGATTTTAAACTTTACTTATTGGCTTCCTCCAGGAGTGCTTTCACCTAGAGATTACGATCTATCACCACATGTCCCTCTAGATATAACAATCTAGATTCTCTTTAGCTCTTCGACACTTCGGCTCTTTGGCTCTTCGGCTATTCGGCTATTCCGCCCTTCGACTCTTCGAGCTTCAGGAGTTTTAACTCTTGTGCACTTGTTCCTCCTGGAGTGATTCCACCTAAAACACAAGGTCTCTTGATGGATGTCTCCCCCTTAATCTGATGACCTCTATCTGCTTCGGCTCTTCGGGCTTCAGGAGTTTCAACTCCTGTGCACTTGTTCCTCTTGGAGTGCTTTCACTCGAAAACGCAGATCTTTCGCCACCTGTCACCTTGGATGATGGATGGTCCCTGTTCACTTCGAGACTTCTGAACTTTGGAAAGTCAATTATCCTGTGCACACAAGGGTTAAAGCTCATGCAATTTACCTTAATCGAATGGATGTACATCCTTTGCACTTAGATTGAATGGTTGGAATTCATTTCCTCCTCAACGCTCTCCTTTTCTTTCCTAGACATTGATATAACAGTCCAAGCTTCTCCCTGCAACTGATCTAACTACTTTTTTTTCTCCTCCTTCTAAGATTCTTCTTTCTCCCGAACTGGAAGAGTTTTGTATATGCTCAAAGTTCTTGGCCTTTTCTCCTCTTACAAGCCCCGACTTCTTGGGTCTCATCTGCATTTCTTGGACTCTATCCCTTCTGAGCTTTGGGACTTGGAATAATTCCATCTCTACTCAACCTTTGCACTATCTCCTCTGAGATTTTGAACTGACTCAGAACTCCTTAAGGGTCTCGTCCCTTCAGTTTCCTTTCAAAGGAAAAATTTGTTCCCTCTTGGAAACCTCCTTCTCAATGCACGCCTTGCATAGCGTTTTCTATAGAGTGTTTAGTAACTTTGTGAGTATCTTCCTCTGATACTCCTCTCTTCGAACTCGACAGAGAGTTCTCCTTGTGCACACTTTCACCTGCTTGATGCCCACTTGGCAGATTTCTATAGAGTTCTCACTGACTCTGTCTCTTTGTGCTTCCTCTGCATAGTTTACCCTCTAGAGTATTCAACAACCTTGAGGTTCCCTTGAGTTGTTATCACTCTGATGCGCCCTCCTGGCACGTTCTTTTTTTACTCCACAGAGTTCATATGTGCAGTCCTTGCGCTGGCTACATAACCTCCAAGGTTCTGTTGTGCACTCCTTGCACATCCTAAAGAACCCAGAATGATGTTCCGAACTCAAGAAAAGATAGATAAATATATCTTCCTACTAGAGATGAAACCTATCATACATCTACAACATACATTCATAAAACACATAAACACATAAACAATCGTGTGCAGGAAAAACTATTGTCTTTTTCATTAATATGAAAGTTTGTCTAGAATATGTGCAGGCTGGACTACAACAGAGTCTCATCTCTCTCAAGCTCTCTCAAAGAACTATTCTACCTCCTATTTCTGAGCTTCCGAGATTCTCAGGCTCTCCTCTCAGAATCCTTCTCCTAACTCTCCTAACTCTCATCTCTCATAATTCCTCTCACTACAAGAGTGCTCCTTGAGATTATCCTCTCTACCGCCTTAGTGCCATCACTGTATTAGTTACGACAACATACTCCTACGACTTCTTAAAATGAATGAAGATCCAAACCTAACTAATATATAGACTTTCTTCCAGTCAAACATTAAGGAGAGCCTATCCACTACATGTACAAAGGTATGGCTTGGCTTTACTCAACCTTACAACACAAATCCATATAGTATCAGATTTCAAATTTAAAAATGGGAGGGTCGGTGCCTCTCCCTTTCCCCAATGCACGCCTATGTGTTGGCTTGTTGGCACATATGCTAATGTGGAAGGATTCTCTTGCATCAACTAGGGATCCCTCATAAGGGTAACGGTCCATTCTCCACCATACTTAAAACTTTCCATCCTTGAACCTCTCATAGTGCACTAAAATTTGGTAATTGTTCATGGTCCATCCTTTCATGAGAAAAAGGAGTTGAAGGTCCAAAGGTTGATGCAGATTCTACATGTGTATATGTTATAATGATACAAGCCACCATAAAAGCCACAGATCAGCTTGAGCTCTACCCCCTCGAATAATAATCACCTCTTATCCTTATGCGAATGAATACACAATTATAAAGGACCATAGCCCAGTAAGAAAATGAAGGGATAAATCTTGAAACTTGTAAATGGGACATGCAAATAATAACTGGGAATTAAAAGGAAATTAAGGGGTTTGGAATGCAAAAAGTATCGAGGAAAGGGTACCTCAATAATCAAGTGTTCCCTCTTCAAAGGATCTCATATTAATGGACTTAATGACACCATAATCCATGAAGTAAGCCCAAATTCATATCACTATCACACTTACTCTTCAAGGGTTTATTTATTTCACTACTTCCCTCGGGACATATCCCTCTACCTGGGTATTTTATTTCCTATCTATATTGGCACACCTAATAGGTTTGGATGAAGGCCCTCCTATATTCAAACTTGCAAACTCACATGAGGTCTTGGGTTGGTGTGATGCTTGAAGGGGATACTGAGGTGAATTGATTACATTAATTATATCTTAAGTAAAAAATTACTTTGCATTGTTGAAGGACTAATATGCCTTATGAGTATTGGTTTATCTTATCTATTATTCTTCTTTGTTTTGGATGGCCATGACATGGTTATTTGAGTAACATCCTGGGTTTTCAACCAGGACATTATGTCCTTATTGCAGTACTTTGACATGTGTGATGTAGAGAAGTAAATCATCCAATGACTTACCACCTTCTCACATGAGCTCTGACATATTCGTAACCTTGGACGATGGAAAAATGGGCTTGGTTTGAGTACATTTGGTCATCATGGCACACTGATGGGATTAAATCCCATAGGTTGGGCAGAGTACCCCAAGGATTAGTATTCATTGGATCAGGGATGTTACAATAGTATACATACAGATACCATGAATAGATGAGATTCACCTACCTCATCCTCGGATGTAGTGCCCTAAATCCTTGACATCACCCTCAGCCATTTGATCATGACCTCATCATCTAGGGCGTGACGGTGTTAGGGTTTGATGGACACTTGGGGCACCAGTTATGATTTGACATCACCGTGGTTGATAATACACATCATTTCCATCAATCCACCATGGGATTTTCCCACATGGCCTTTGGAGGCATTCACCTAGCCTAGGAAGGCTCGACGTCACCACATGTGTGTCATTAATGATTTATATTTTTCATTTTAGAATTTTGTAAAGGTTAAATTAGGGGTTAGCCCCACTTCTAATTCAATTTTGAAATTTTATGTTGATGAAGTGGTATGCCTAGGTTCATGTATAAAGGATAGGAATAAATTTCATTTTAATCATCACTTTTCACATCACATAAAGGAGGAACGCTTATGAAATTTTATCCCTCTAGGGCTCTTGGGCTCTTTTCTCTCATGCACTATGCTTGAATGAGGTTCAATGTGGATGTCCTTCTCTTTTGGATGGATAATTTACTCAATTAGGGTTTGAATTCTCTTGATACTTGGATGAAGTAAGTAACTTTATGCAATTTTATCTTGTCTTCCTAATGTTAATGGTTAAATTGATATCTTGTTGCAAGTATTCTTGTTTCATTGAGACCCTAAGAGTAAGACATAATTTCTTCTCTTCTTCAAAAAGTTTTATTTTTCCAAGATTGTGAAGCATCCTTGCTAGGGTTAAAATCCTAAGGCCCAAAATTTCTTGCACTTTAGGGTTCTAACCCTAAACTTTGATCATTGAGCTAAGTGAAGCTAGAACAAGGGAAAAATGTCACCGAGGTACCAAACATTCTTGCACCCCAGATACCTTCTTCCATATATTATTTTAGAGGCTAAATTTCTCCAATAGGTTAATTTTCCATGGTTTTTTCCAAAAAAATATTCGAATTTCCATTTTTTCTAATGCTCTAATTCCATAGAATAAAATTATTTCACCTTAAAAATTGCCACAATTTTATAGAAAATATACAAAATCCTTAGAAATTTGAATATTTTTAGAAAATTGTCCCCAAACATTTTATATTTTTCATATTAAGTACTAGTTGTTACATGTCAAAATTACTCAGCTGGATAAAGTCTCGCATGTCCCTCTCAATTGTCGTAAGTGTCGCATCTTCCTTACAACTTTCGCAAGTGTCGCAAGTTGGTCACAAGTGTCGCAAATGATGTTCAGACATACTGCCATGTCAACGACACTAAGGAGACACTTATAACATCTCAT
>SNQJ01S0021088.1:53623-63792 GCA_010110895.2 Picea sitchensis | reverse complement strand
CTCCATCCTTTTTATAGATTTTCTAAGTGATTTCTTTCCCAAATTCCCATTTAATTTATTTTCCATTAAATTAATTCAGAAAAAACCTCCCCCATACACATGTCACCCATCCCCCTAGTTGCGCCATAAATTAATTTCATTAATTATTTAATTACTTATGTTTCCCTCACCCACCTAAAATCATTCCTAAAATCACTCCTTGGTGTCCCCATATTCCCTTACACATTTTAAATGACCTACGACCTTACTAAATTCCTAGTTGAGTTTGTATTTATAAATTTCTTAAAGGCAAGATTCCTTACTAAGTTATTCATTCTTCTTTTTCCTCACGTTTCCATTTTTCTTTATGTTTCCCCTTTTTCCCTTAGTTTCCTATTTCTTTAAGATTCCCTCTTTTCCCTTCTTAACTAAAACTCAAATTAGCAAGTGTAGAAAAATCACCTTTTACCCCTTTTTCTTTTTAATCAATAAATTTTAATTAGCATATGTAGAAAAACAATCTATTCCTTTTTAAAATTTTAATCCCTCAATATAATTTGATTTTAATAAATTAGTTGAATTTCTTACCCCCTTCTCATCACATTTTTAATTATGAATATCATTTTTGACCAAAAGTGTCACTTAGACCTAGATTTTAATTTCACTAGGACGGGAGACATTTTTATTAGGGAAATCATTTTTAAATCTTACTTGACACATCATTCCTTATAAGTCCGTCTAGGTTTATTAACTTACAAATTAAAAAAAATGCGACGTGCCCTTTAGGATGCACTACATGCTCCAAGGGTGTCACTCACTACTTTTCGTTTACCTTGCATGACGTGCCCTTCAGGATGCACTATGTGCTCCAAGGGTTCTACTCGCCTCTTGACTGACTTGGTAGACACCCTGGTGTCAATACTCTGCCAGGTGATCTTGTGGGAGACTAAGGGCCTCTAAGGAATAAGGCCCATGCCTTATTGCGCATGCCTTAGAATCATCGTGAGTGACTATCGTAGTCTGCCCTCATGGAATCATGGGTCTTATCGAACGAGGTAATCATTAACCTACAGTTTGAGCCATGGCGGGAGTGCTAGTAGGTTATGGAAGGGATGTTGTCCACACCTCTCCCTTAAGTCTTTGGTTGTCCTGTGTGACCCCTCTACTCCACATGTGAGTTTGGTCGGCAAGCTATCATCAGCCTACATCATCAACGAATCATGTTAGAAATAAAATAAATCATCATAACATCTAATTAGATGTGTATATGTCATATCAACAACAATAAAACTCTAATAGTCCACTCCCTGACTCGATCTGGAGTCCAAGGGGTTTCATCGATGCCTTTGCATCCTCGAGGTCCAAGTCCTGCACACTCAAGAGAACCCAGTCAATAACACCTGTAAATAACATATCATGATATCCATAATGCCTCATAATCATAATCAAACGACCAATAGTATAATAATCCATATCAATTTCAAGAAAGTGTCCTTAAAGAATAAGTTTGCTCAGTGTGCACAAGAGAAGGATCTTACAACTTTAATATGAGAGGTAAGAACCTACGTATTGGTTATAACAGGTTCCCCCAAACCCATTGGTAGTTTTTATTTTTTTACCACTTTCATGAACAAACCTAGGGACCCAAGGGGTAGATATATCAAAACCAAAACAAAACTTTTGATGAAGGTTCCTTCAAACCTTTTTGGAGGAAGGAACACTCCACCCATAAAATCCACAGAACAATACCTAAAAGTAGGGGAAAGCTCAACCAAAAGAGCTAAAAAAGTCTCATAAAAGACCAAAACTAGGGAAAATATAGATAAACAAATTGAGACATTAACAATAGTGGGATAGGAGGCAAGAGCACTCGAACCTTCATCAAAACCAGCCAACACAACCTTTGCCTTTTCACCACAATGAGGGGACTCTAACTTTGTAGATATCATTGACCCTGAACAGGTGAATGGTCTCTTTGGAATTTCAGCCAATATAGTTGTATCTCAAGTTGAAACAACAACCTTGGAACCAATAGTTTCAACATGCTCGAGTAAATTCCTGAACATCCAAATAGTAGATAAATCTTCTTATCGAAGGAATACCCTTCCTGAAAAAGAACCTTGGGACACTTTGTTATCTTCAAGTATAAAACCATTTCGATATTCTCTCTTTGGGAATCAGATCAATATGGATGATTAGGAGGATCAAAACCATGTGAGACATGATGAGGGAGAAGAAGTTCGAAACCAAACATAAACCACCTTTGGGTTTCCAATTTTTTATACCACACAAAATGTCAACATGAAGAACATTCCACTCTCTGCACTGCCCACCTTTTATGGTAAGAGAAGTGAAGAACCAGATACCTTCCTGTTTTAGTTTGGCATCTTGTGTAGAAGCTATAAGTACTTGCAAGATGCCTAGAAATTAAAAATTTCTTTCTCCTAGTTTGGCATCTTGTGTAGAATCTATAACTACTTGCAAGATGCATGGATCCTCCTAGTATAGGTATAATTCACCGAATTCATTTTTCATCGTAGTCCTAACATCTAAGGATATTTTATTTCTTGGTCTCTCTTAGAGTTTATGATGACTCACTCCACACTTGCTAGAATCGAATTATAATTATAATAATTATAGTTATTATAATTATAATTATTAAACTATAGTAATTATGTATTTTAAATAATAATAATAATAATTTTGATTTTTTTTATTAAGAACAATTAAAAAAAAATTATGATGAAAAAGTTATGCAATTTTTAGTTTTAGTCTCACCTTTAAATGTCATATTTTTTTGGAATCACCGTATCTCTTGGGTTCAAAACTAATTTTATTGTTATCTATTCCCATTTTTTTAATTTTAAATGAAATGTGATGCGATTCTTGAACATGGGATTTGGGTTTTATATTTAGTGGTGCATTTTGAACTTCCCTTTTTCTTCCTCGAATTATCTATAAATGTTTCTCCTCCTCTTACTCGTATTCATATCATCCTCTCCATCTCCTTCCAATCCTCCCTATTCCTCTCTTCACCTCTTATAATCATATTTTTCTTCCCCACTCCTCTACTTTCCCCTCCTACCTCTCTAATGCTTCTCCTAATCTCACTATTATCCTTTCTCTACCTCTTCTTCTTTTCTCATCCTTCCTCTTCATATTCCCCTCCCTCTCATTCCAATCCTTGTCCCTCTTCCTCTTCCCCTCTACCCGCCATTTACTTCCCCACTCCTCTATCTCTTCCCCCTTTTCATCTCCATTTCTCTTTTTTTCCTTCTTCCTCTTCCTCCTCATCTTATGTCTCATCCCCCTCTTCCGCGTGTCCTCTTCTTCTACTATAGTCCCACATGTTCCATAATTTCTATTGGAGAATAAAAAATCCCTCTTCCTCCTCATCTTATGTCTAATCCCCCTCTTCCTTGTGTCCTCTTCTTCCACTATAGTCCCACATGTTCTATATTTTCTATTGGGGAATAAAAAATCACTATAGTTATATTAATTTTATCTTATATTTCTTGATTATTATCTTATTGAATAAAATAATCATATCATGGGTGAAATCATTGCATGTTTCTATCATTTTGTTTAGATACATTTTTTAACCTACAATTTCTCTTCCACATTTAATAAGGCCTACTCATATCTTAATCTCTTTAAAAAAATCCTAATTAAAAATTGTAGGAGTTGAGTTATATCTGTAAGGAAAAAAAAAATATTTTAATTATAGTCATGTCACATATATGTCCATAAGTTGAAATATTATAGCTGAGATGAGTAGAATGATGTAACAATGTCATATGTTTTTTCCTTTTCTTCGATAATTTTTCTTACATGCAATGAGAGAACTCAAAATTTTGAGTTAAGTAGATTAACAAGATGAACCTACATTATTTCCTTCTCAAGAATTTTGGGTTTCTCATATCAATTCACTCATTTCTCTTACATATAACAAGACAACAAAAATGAAATATTTTGGTAAAATAACAAGTAGTTGGTCACATAAGGAGAGTTTTTTTTTAATTTTTCTTACAATATTACTATTTGTAGGTGACTTATTTTGAGAAAACACTCGCAATCCAAAATGTGCAAAATGGACGCACGAATAACCAATTAAAGATTCTCAAGAAGTTGTGGTTTACGAGTCAATTATAAAAAAAGTGTGACAAATACATTGCATGTTAACCTATCGTTTTTTACATCATTAGTGCATAATTTTTATGAGGGTACTTGATGACTATTTGAATTTAGAATACACATTGACAATTTAAAATCATGGGACAACAGTGACCCTATTATATACACTTATGGAATATATGGAAAACACAAAGGGTATCTAAGCCTAAAAGAGATTTGCATGACGGAATGTGTTCGTAGTTCCTTGTCACCCTTAAGTTTGTATCCTCTAGGATATTGAATGGAAATGATAAAGGGATGATGCATAAAATCATAAGGGATTTAGAATATGAAGTTTTTTTTTAATAGTGATCTATTTCATTATGCCCCTAGGTTAATCTTTACATGATAGGGTCAAATTTTCTTGTATCACTATTTTATCTACCAATTCCATCTTTCATGGTCTTCTTTGCAACTACAAATATTGACAGGAGCTACTTCCTAGATAGAGATCTTGAATTTATAATACATGAGAATATATCATTTCTAATGTTTTATAATTACAACTTAAAATAACTAAATATATATGAGTCTATACTCCTTACTATAAGAAGATAAATGAAGATTACATTTTCCTTGATTTCAATATGTTGAACTAAAAAATTATCAAATCCATAGGTACACAAGATATGATATTTTTAAACCATAATATATGATATTTTGTCAATTTCATTACTTTTATATAGATTGGATGCATACTCAAAATTATCTGAGATGAAAACATGTCATTAAAATCAACCCAAAATTATGAATGGAGAGATTTCATAGTGTAGTTTTAGAGGAAATGAAGGTGAACAATTGAACAATTTTCCCCTATATAAGACAAGTTAGGAAAAGTTAGGAATTGATGTATCACAAAACACCTATTGCACATTACATTTTTTACTCACTTCCATACTTGAGTACCAACTCTTTTGCTAGTGTTTATGTATCATGTTTTATAGTAACTAACTCCAATGGATTAGTGCAAGTAGGGGGGATTCAATTATATTTGGGGTTTAATTTTCATTGTGCTCAAACTTTAATTGAAGATCATTCCAGAATTCTCTCCTTACGATGGATACAATATTTGTAAAAAACTTTTTCTTGGCTTTCTTATATACATTTCAAATGACCACTCTAGAACGTTCATTCAATAGGATATCAAGATAACTCATTTGATCAAACAATGATAATTTTATTAATAAATCATTGGATAACCAATAATTCTATAGGGTTAGTATCTATGTCTTTGCATGGTTATCTAATGCATGTATATATTTAATTTTCTTGTCAAATTATGCATATATTGTTTTCCATGGATTTTATGTACTTAACTTAGTAGTGTGTCATTGTGATATATATACAAGTTATATGGCTCCCTATGGAGATTCATTAGATGATGATGCTATATGTAATGAAAGAAAATAATATGAGATAAAATAGGTTAAAAACTGCAACCAATGAAAGGAATAATACCAAAAACACCTAGTAACTTGTAATTACACACTTTAGAATTGTTTTATAATATTCAAAAATATATATGTAATGAAAGAAAAAAATATGAGAGAAAATAGGTTAAAACCTACAACCAATGAAGGGAATAACACCAAAAACACCTAGTAACTTGTAATCACATACTTCAGAATTGTTATATAATATTCAAAAATATTTATATATTTTAAGGAGAGTTTCATTTATAAATATAATCATTAGTTATCATTCTTTTTCTGTGTTTTAAAAAAATATTGATAAAAAATATTAACATTTCTAAAGATTATATCTAAAAGGGAGAGATGACACCTAAATATGAAACTTGTATTAGGTGGTTTAGGAAGAAATTTCCAAGTATTTTGGTTGCAATAGATCTAAGAAAAATATTGATGATACAATTTATCTTATATTTATTATAATATTTAGAATGTAATTTAATCCAATGTACTACATTTTTCATGGAACCAATTCATTCTATGAGGTGCATACTAATGTTTGAGAAAATAGGGTAGAGATGAGGATACATAGATTTGAAGTTCCATTTTGTTACTAGAAGACTGAGAAAATGCATTCAATTATGATGATACACAATTTCTATAAGTATGAGGGATTTTAACATTTGGTAATGATACAATTGTCCATAATGAAATGTTTGACATACTAATGAGGGAGTGGTGGAAAGATTATCATAAAAAGTGGGGAATAATAAGTAATTCTATTGATAATAGAGAAACCAAATTTATACTTTAGTGATAAGTGAGATTTTCATATATTCTTTGAAACTATCGGAAGGAGGAGAAACCATACCAGGTGAAATATATTCAAGTTTGTTTTCTATGTACATTTATAACCCTTCATATTTTATTGTTCATTATTTATCATCATTGAATTTTATAAGTGATTTTATTTTCTATAGTTATGAATAATTTAGTACGAACATATCCATGCTCACTCAACAAGGAAAATGTTATGAAAAAGTACCATCTAAATTTTAAAAATCAATATCTGAAATAATCCTAAACAATTTCAATGATGCCCACATAATTGCTAAAAAAAAAGAAAGAATGCATGAGTAAACCCTAAGACATCATATAAAAAAATCTGAAAAGTTTATAAATAATATATGCTTCAAACTATTGGTTTTGATATGATTGTAACTATTTATTGTGATATGTTTTAAATTTTTTATCTTTCTCTAATGTAATCTTGTAACACCATTAACTTACATTTGTGGTGATTTCTCTAACATTGGTAAAATCATATGATATTATTTGTTCTTATCTACATGTATGAATGGATACAAATAAATTAATTGTTACACATTTTTAAAGTCAAGCCAAGAGGTTAATGGTTATATTATTCTTTGTAATTTTATCAATATAATCTCATATATTGTTCTAAAATATATGATTGTTAAATATGGTTTTATCTTATTGATACAATTAAACAAATATAGTCATGAGGCCATTGTGGGAGAACTAAAGTATGCCTTGCAGAATGGTGATGAAAGAATAGTGGAATATATGTATCCCATGCCCAATGCAATTAATTATTAATTATGTGTTTCATTTTTTCTTATATATTGCTGGAATTGTTTATTCATTAATAGAAATATCTTATATTCATCAAGACTAATGATGGCATGGGTACTTTCAAGAATCAAAGGGTATTAAAAAATATTTAACTTATATGTTTAATTCTCTTAACATCTTTCAATGTTATAATTTTTTTATTTTATTCATCTCATGTTATTTTATTATGTTTTTAGTAAAAGATGAAGAGGGTTTAAAGGATGAGTTGGTTTCAAAAGATGAAAATGTGACTTCAAGTAGTTCAATCAATTTTTGATGTCAAATTGAATTATTTTCCTTGTGTTTATATTTTTTCATACAATGTTGTATTTGAAGTTGATATTTCCTTGGCATGGTATTGTACCACTCATTTCTAGGTAGAAAACATTATATCATTATTTTACAATTTAAATTAAAATCTCACTACACATATACATATACATGTTTTTTTGCTTCCATGGTGTGAAATTGATAGAATGTTAGCATGGTAAAACTTCATAATTGCTTTTATATATACATGGTATTTTTCTTTAGTCGTGATGTGAAATTAACTAAATATTAGTGGTGTAGTGCACTTACATATACATTCTTGTGATTAGTCAACTATGAAGTAGACTTATACTAGTCATCAATTTGTTCAATATTTAATTATTATAAAAGATTCAATAATAATCAAATAATTAAAAATAGTTAAGCCACTAATAATAAATAAATAAAATAAATATAGTTAAGTCACTGATAATAAATAAATAAAATAATTACCCCTAGATGGGGTGTTAATGGAGAATACTTGGCGATTGGAGGAGGACGAAGCACGACAGCGGGGCACAGAGCCATGTGATGGGCTCGTGCCACCACCCGCCACCCTCCTGCGACTTTAATACACATCTTGTCGATGGAGCGGGAATTAATGCATCTCCCATCCAACACATTTTCTATGGCGTTGTTTCGGGTTTCAGTTCATTGTTTATGCTGGTGGCTTGAGGAGTTCTCCCATCTGTGGCCATGGCCGACTCAGGATAGTGTTGACGACCCCCCGGAGACTCCCCCTCACCTCTGGACCTTCGGCCGCTGCAACAAACCTCCCATGCCTAACCACAAGCCACGACTTAGAGGGAGGCCACGACGAGGATCTCCCTGGAAACCTCGTCGGCCTTTGGATCCTCCCTCTGCTCAAAACCCCACTGGCCCCTCACTTCGATTTCCGGCAGAAACGATGGAGCATGTCCATAGCCTTGCACTCGTCCCTCGGTCACTCAGCTCGGCCTTGCGCATCTTTCAATCACCACCAATGGAAGCACCACCCACCCACCTTTCTCGGCTCTTCCAGAACCCTTCTTCTTCGTGCAAGCAAGGTCACAAGGAGCACCCCCCTGCGGATACAGTCCATGCCGAGAAGTTAAAGGACAAGTTGTCCATCCTCTATGGCTTAGTCTTCGAACTTCGCCAGGGGGTGGAGGATTTGCAGTTTCGACTACAGATCAACAATGAGAAGGTAGCACTCTTCCTCCAACTCCTCTCCTCCATGCATGAGGCTGTCCTTTCAGACACGGGAGGAGCGACCTCCAAGCCTGGACCAAATAATGATTTAGTTGAAGTCGAAGACGATAAGCGAAGCACGAATTTGAGGCAGGAACCCGGAGCAACCACCCAAGATGAGGATGTTGTGATACAGTGTGCAGAAGATCTCGGGAGGAAACATAATGATAGTGAGACTGTGGCCAAGCCTCAGATGCAGGACACCACGAGGAGCAGCCAGAACATTGACACCACTGCGAAGGTCAAAGTGCAATGGGAGGACAAAACGACGATTGTCGAAGAGGAACCTTGGCCCGGGGATCTCCAAGGCACCTAGCCAGGTTACGTGTCAAGCGTCTAGGCTATAGAGGTTGTGTCAACAATTTTCAGTTTCTGTTGATGTTTATGTAGTCTTAGATTTTACTGTTAGCAGGCATTATGAAACTTATGATGACTAAGCTGCTGATTGAGCTGGTTTCCCCTCTGTTGGGGTAGTCCAATAAGCATAGTAGGACTACCACTGTACTTGGGATCTCCCTTTTGCCTCTGGAAGGTTTTTAATACATTTTACTTCTTACTTAAAAAATAAAAAATATATAAACAAAATAATTAAATCATTAATAATACAATTTTATGCCAATTTGTTTTTTGATTGTGGTGCTAAAATGTTTTCATCGTAATATTAACATGATGCAAAATGAATTAATACATCATAAAAATGATTCTAAAACAATTCACAAATGAATTAATATGATATTATGGATATGCAAATGGRATGAAAAATTTATGTATTTTAATACTAATATAATGCTAATAATCTAAACTTTGTCACTATAAYGATGTTAATAAGGCTCGTCACAATACTACATAACACATAAGAACCAAAAATTTATAAAAATCACATTTTTAACACAAAACAAAATATGAAAAACTATTTTTGAACATTTTTTATGCAAATTAAACACATGCAAGAAGCATACTTCAAAAGTATAGATGCAAAAATGATACTTCAAGGAATACAAATTAGAATGACGATGCAAACAAAATGAAAAATATGATGCACCCCATCCTATTAAACAAACTTGATTTTTTTCTAAATAATTATAGTGCAATATGATAATATATCCCTATATTGTATAAGAGCATTTACCTTATCCTCTATATAAATTTTATGTAAAATAGTTGAACTACATCTCTTATAATTTTTTTCTCTAATAATTTACTTAATAATATTTGAGCCTCTTCTATAGAAAATTTACCATGATAATGGTTTTTCATCATCACGTTTAGATTATCTCAAATTATGATATTATATGATATTATGTATCGCTAATCCCATTTATTTATTTTTAGTTGCATCAATATTCTCTAGAAAACTATCATCAAAATGGATGTTGGTGTAATTGTTGATTCAAATATATTCATTTCTCACTCTCGTAGGATTTTGTTAGATCA
>SNQJ01S0021088.1:22809-41609 GCA_010110895.2 Picea sitchensis | reverse complement strand
ATATCTGTTGCAAGGATTGATTATCTGTTTGATCAAATGAATGGTGCGATGGTGTTTTTGAAGATTGACTTGAGATCAGGGTATCCCCAGTTACAGAACAAGGAGTATGGCATCCCTAAGACCGCATTAAGACAATTTTTGGACATTACGAGTTTATTAGTTTTCCTTTTGAACTAATAAATTCCCCAAGGGTATTTGTGAGTTTAATGAACAGGGTGTTCTGCTAATACTTGAACAAGTTTTTCCAAGTATTCATTGATGATATTTTGATTTACTCTCAGATGATAGAGGAGCATGATGAGCACTTGTGCTTGGTACTACAATGTTTGTGAGAAAAAAAAATTACATGGGAAATTGTCTAAATGCTCATTTTATCAATCAAAGATTCACTACTTAGGGAAAGTCATCTCCGATGAAGGTATTGTCGTGGATCCAGAAAAGGTCGAGGATATTATGGAATGGACTACGCCGATGAATGTCCTGAAGTTTGTAGCTTCATGGGTTTAGAAGGATACTATCGATGGTTCATCGAGGGCTTTTCGAAGATAGCAAATCTAATTACGGAATTGCAGAAAAAGAATCAGAAGTTTTTTTGGACCGAGAATTGCATGGAATAATTTCAAAAGATCAAGGAGATTTTGACAACAACACCAATAATAAAGTTCCCTGACATGGACTCAAACTTATTGGTATGCACTAACACATCCATGGAAGGCTTAGGAAGAGTCTTGATGCAAGACGGTCACGTGATCGCTTACATCGCAAGAAAGTTGAGAAGACATGAGGAGAACTATGCAATGCATGATTTGGAGTTGTTAGCCATTGTTTATGCCTTGAGAGTTTCGAGACAATACATTTTGGATGGAAATTTGAACTAAAAAAATGAACCTATGTGGACTACTTAAACGCGCCACAATGACGTTGGTCAGAATTTCTTAGTGAGTACGATTTCGAGATTACTTACATAAAGGGAACAATGAATATAGTGGAAGATGCGTTGAGTCGGACACCACATATCTTTTTGGTGATGCCTCTTTAGATGAATGTATGTGAAAAGATTCTAACTTTATAGTGCAATGATGATTGGTACAAAGAGGTCAAGGATTTATCAGACAAAACCCAATGATGGTACCAAAATTTGAAGGATTTAATATGGAAAATGACTGATTATTGAGATTTAAGAATCGAATTTACGTACCTCCCAACGATGATTTGAGGAGTTTGATCCTAAGTGAGTCTCATAAAGAAGTGTACATGGATCACCCAAGAGTCACGAAGGTGAGGGAAGACCTTAAATCCTTATTCTTCTAGAAAGGAATGAAGGAAGACATAGTCAACTACGTGGCAAGATGTCTATAATGTCAGCAGGTAAAGGCTAAACATAGACATCCAATAGGATTACTACAACCACATTCTATTCTAGAATCGAAATGGGATGTCATTTCGATGGATTTCATTGTTGTATTTCCACTGATGGCAAGGAGACATGACTCTATTTTTGTAGTAGTCAACACTCTTACGAAGAGTGCACATTTTATTCCTATGCGTACATTGTATCAAGCACCTAACATAGCTAGAGTTTTCATCAGTGATATTGTGAGGCTACATGGCATGCCTAATAGGATCATATTTGAGCAAGGAAAGGTGTTTACTGGACGATTTTGGACTAGTTTCCAAGCGGCCTTGGGAACCCAACATAAATTTAGCACCACGTATTACCCAGAGATAGATGGGCAGACTAAATGAACAAACCAAATCTTGGAGGATATGTTGCACATGTACGTTATGGACCAACAGAAATGTTGGGAAGAATTCTTGGCACTGGTAGAATTTGCATATAACAATAGTTATCAAAGCACCATTAAGATGGCACCTTTCGATTTTCTTATAGGAGACCATGTCAGACACCTTTGAGTTGGGATTGACTTGAGGTTAGGGTCCTGGTGGGAGCATAAGAGATCCAAGAAATGGAAGATCAAATGAAAACAATAAGACAAAGGATCAAGGAAGCACAATATCAACAAAATATTTATGTCGATCTGCATCGTGTCGACCATAGTTATGAAGTTGGCGATCGAGTCTTCTTACGGGTGAAGTCGCATAAGAGTTTGATCAAGTTTGGAAAGGGTGCTAAACTCTCTCCTAGGTTTGTGGGACCTTTCTATATTATGGAAAAGAAGGGGCTCGTGGCCTATCGACTAGCCTTTCCTAGTTATTTGAGGTGTAGGCACGATGTTTTTCACGTATCTATTTTGAGACATTATATTAGTGATCCTACACATGTTATTGACATCAGTTCCTTGCAGGTATCTGACGAGGGTGAACTCACGGTGGATCCAGTCTGCATCTTGGACCATTACATTCGACAACTATGACGTCAACTAGTAGATCAGGTCAAGGTCGAGTGGGACAACTATAGTCCACACTCGACAACCTAGGAGGATGTATATGATATGCGCCAACGGTTTCCATTTTTGTTTGATAGATATACTTTGATACTGTGATACACTTTACTTAGACACTTATACTGTGAAACTTCGGGATGAACTTTAAACCAAGAGGGGGTGTATGTAACATCCCTCTCTTTCATGCACTGAGAGAACCTATTCTTTGAGGACACCTACGTGCAAGTGATCTGGGTTATTATACTATTGATCTTTTTTATTATGATTATGGGATATTGTGGATGTGATGATATGTTATTTGTCGTATTGACTTAGACATGTGCTATTTACTGGGTCCTCCTGAGTGTGGAGGACTTTGGACCTCGAGGATGCAGAGGCATCGATGAAACCCCTTGGAATCCAGATCGAGTCAGGGAGTGGACTATTGGGTTTGAATTTTGTTGATGTGACACATGTACATATGATTAGATGTTATGATGATTGATTATTATCGTTGACATGATTTGTTGATGGATGTAGGATAACAATAGCTTGTCGAATAGACTCACATGTGGAGTAGAGGGGTCACATAAGAGAACTAGATACATTGAGGGAGAGGTGTGGAAACATCCCTACCACAACCTACTATCACTCCTGTCGTGGCTCGAACTATAGGTTAATGATTACCTAGTTTGAGAAGACCCATGATGTCATGAGGGAAGACTGTGATAGTCACTCATGATGATTCTAAGGGGTGAGAAATAAGGCAGGGGCCTTATTCCTTAGAGACCCTTAGTCTCCAAAAATATCACCTGGCAGAGTAGTGACTCCAGGGGTTTGAATTCTACCAAAGTCGGTCAAGAGGCGAGTGGCACCCTTGGAGCACATAGTGCATCCTGAAGGGCACATCGTGCAAGGAAAATGAAAAGAGGCAAGTGGTACCCTTGGAACATGTAGTGTTTCCTAAAGGGAACATTACGATTTTAACGAGTAAGTGAATAAACATAGTCGGCCTTAAAATGAATTATGTGATAAGTAAGGTTTAAAAACAATTTTCCGTAATAAAAGAATGTCTCCCAACCTAGTGAAATTAAAACCTAGGTCTAAGTAGAACATGTGGTAAGAAAACAAAATTAATAATAAATAAACATGTAACAATAAAGGGGGTAAGAAATTCAAACTTATTTATTAAAATCAAAATTATAATGGAGGATTTAATTTAAAAAAAGGGGGAAATGGTTGTTTTATCTACACTAGCTAAATTGAGTTTTAGTTAAAAAGGAAAAAGAGGGAGACTTAAAATAAATAGGAAACTTAAAGAAAAATTTGAATATCTAATTTAGTAAGGAATCTTGCCTTTGGGAATTTATAATTATGAACTCAACTAGGAATTAAGTAAGGCGTAAGTCATTTAATATTTGTAAGGGAATTTTGGGACACCAAGGAGCATTTTTAAGAATGATTTTAGGTGGGTGAGGGAACTAGGAATAATTAATTAATTAATAAAATTGATTTTCTGGTGCAACTAGGGGATCAGTGACATGTGTACAAGGGAGGTTTGTCCTTATTAATTTAATGAAAAAATAATTTAATGAGAATTTGGGAAACTAATTACTTAAAAACATATATAAAAAGGATGGAGGAGGAGAAGTATGGATCAAATCTTTTTGTGTAACATTACGCTGCTGAAATTTTACCTTGACTGAACTTTCTCTTGTGGGAATTGGGATACCCATCTCGGGTAATGAGTGGTAGCTTGACCTTGCGAGGTGAGTTGGGCGCGAGCATTCTCTGGTATTGTATGTGTGGCCCCTTTGTGGCTAGAGGGGATCAAGTGGAAGAAGTGTACCCATAGCGTTGGCTGGGAGGTACCGGTGAGGTCACATCGATTGGAAAGAGGGAGTTGGACGGAGCACGCGCAGGACAACAACTTTGGAGCATTCATGTTTGGCTAAGGTACGCCTGTTAAAGTTGTTACTTGGAATACAATTTAATTTACACATGTTATTTTATGTGCTTGGTTTAAGATTTCATTGACATGAGATTTCTTGTGCCTTATTTCCTACGGTATTTGTAATCCCCTTGCTCGTTGTATTCTTAATTGATTTTCTATGGTGAACCCAACCTATGATTACAATGACTTCTCTAAGTTTGTTTTTATTGATTAATACAAAGAAAAATTGATTTTTTTATCTTCTGTCCCTTATCCCTTAAGTTATTAGTCCATGCCTGAGCAGTTGGCCAGGAGCCGAATCGACGGTCGTCACTCCGGTGTTCAAAGACCTATAGATTCAAATGCCCTACTTTCATGTGCATGGATAATAAGTGAAGGATAAATTTCACCCAGTTATCTATCCCTTACTTATCTCTATGTTTTTCCCTTATGATTGATCTCTAATCCTTGCACCCTCGTTCTGGATGAGTATCCTTGCGTTTTGATTGATCCATTGCCGAATGATAAGTCCTTGTGCCTTCTTATGATTGAGTAACTATGTGTTTTTGTTTTCTTCATCTCTTATCGATTTCTTGGCACGTTATCTTCATGATTGCTTGGGATATTACATAGTGCTTTGATTGGTATAATCTATGCAATTTTAATGATAAATCCTAGTTCTTTGATTGGTAAAATTCTGCGTTATATTACTTACCACTATGAATCGATTTCATTTCAATAGAATTTAATTGAATGGTAATGAATATCGATTTATTTACCACATCAATAGGATTTATTTACTCTGCAATAACATATATTTACTGCATTTATATTTAAATATATAGTGATTGTGATTTAACATATATTGACTGCATTTATATTTAAATGTATAGAAGTTGCAGTTTAATATATATTGACTACATTTATATTTAAATGTATAGTGATTGCGATTTAATATATAGTAACAATGATTTTAACATATATTTTCTGCGAATTCACATGTATTGACTATGATTTTACATATTAATGGAAGCGTGGTTAATAGGTGAAAAACTGCAATACCATTATCAAATGTCATTATTTTATTAGACAGCAATTTCAATTCTAGATAGACGTTATTAATGGTTAGCGATTTAAATTTATTTAAAATAATAATTTTAGACAACGATCTTGCACATATTGTGTATGACAACAACTGTATGACAATAATTGTGTATATGGATGGTTGGGAAGCGTTTTTAAGAGGTAAAAGACATCGTTGTAATCTCTTTTGTGTGTGATGGCTATTTGAATATCATAATTAACCCAATGATATCATATTAACTCAGCAATTGCATTTATTTTTAGACTGTGATACCATACCTTTTAAATAGATAGCAATACCATATTTTGATAGACATAATGCCATACATTAATAGATAGCCACATAATGTATTCATAGGCAGCGAATTTATTGGCTTTAGTTAGTATATTTGTTAATAGTGATTTCAGAAATGGATTGGATACATTTATTTAATAGCATAGTGGATAGCGATATATGGATAACGATGTATATCATTTGTTAGACAATGAATCTTTGCTAAATACCGATTTCCGAAATGAAATGTATAGCAGTAATATATCAACATCTATGGATGGTTATTTTTATAGTGACTACGAATTTAATAATTACAGAGGGTGACTGTGAATTACACATTTGAATGATAGTGAATTTTAGATATTTATCATGGACAACGTGTTATCTTGTGTTGACTGCGATTTCCATTTTTGACAGCATTATCATATGTTATAATAGACAATGATATTATTTATGATAATAGTAACACTATAATAGTTCACATTTATGGTCATATTTATGATAATAGTAACACTTATAATAGTTCACATTTATGGTCACATTTATGATAAAATTTATGATAATAGTAACATTATAATAGTTCACATTTATGGTCACATTTATGATAATTGTAACATTTAGAATAGTTCACTCCAAACTTAGACATCATGCTTAACAGATAATTCTTTATGGTTTGTTGGTGAATTCATTTAATAGCTTGTAGAAGATTAATGGTTAGGGGATTAATAGTTTTATTTAGCTAAAATGATTAATAGTTTAACAATTGATTGGTTACTATGCGCCTTGTGCCTTAAGTAGAATTGTAAATGGTGGTTCATCATAGTTTTTCACCACCCGTGTTTCCTTGTAGGAACAAGAAATCCGTTGGTCAATTGCGCAATTTAATTTGAGTGATGTCACCTTGTGTCTTTTCGACTTGTTTCTTGGGTGTGTGGGTATAGTTTTCATGTATTTTTGTCAGTTAATTCGGTCTCCTAGAGAGTTGGATTTTTCTTGGGTTATTGGTCTAGATATGTTACGTTGTGCAAGGGTTACTGTCACGCCCATCGCCTTTCGATGGTATGATTCCTGATGAGGGGATAATTGCATGCCCTGATGGATAGAGGCAAATGATAACCTGGCTGGAGTCTTGTGCTTCCCGATGTAGGCGTTGGTTCTTTGTAATTGATGTTGGTACATGGTTTGTAACGCCTTAATGAATTTGGTTTTGTGCATCATAGAGGGTTCTAGTTACTGGTCGTTGAAGCCATGGTGTCGTGTTGTTGAGGTTGTCCTTTAGATTGTAGGTGTTTTCTTGCTTGTGTCGGGCGAGTAGCCATTGTATTTTCCTATTTATTATCACCTGTTTCATTCAGTAGCATGATGTGCTAGTATGTTGGGTCATTGTTGTCTGTTTCCCGAATGTGTAAGTTGTATTCGTCATTAAGTCATGTTGATCCTTCTTGTCATTGTTTCCTTCTTTCTTTAAAAAAGAAAAATCATTTGCATTGCGTCGCATGTAGTCGTAATAATGGGGGTCATTACAATTACCATGATGCTAAAAATAATAAACGACACAAAAATAGAAATAAAAAACTTACATTTCCTTTCTCAATGTCATCAACGATGGATGCACATAATTATGAAAAACATGCATTCTTGTTATAATTGATCAATTTGAAACAATATCTAAACTTGATATAAGTTCTCCCTTATTTGAAAAGTGCGTAAACAATATCTATGGTTGGCACCAAACATATATTTCGTAACAAGCCAAGTGCCTGATAATTTTATTGCACATGTTCTGATTTAGCACAATACAAATATATATGATCTCCATTGTTTCCTTTCTTGTCTTTAACAAACCAAGAATATTCTTGTTTGTTTTCAGCTTCCACAGATTTCCACTCTCTAACATTCTTCATTGCCTTTGATATCTCAAGTGTTAAGCTATCATTTTTTTCCTAACATTGATGGAGGCTCCAGTTGCATTTTTTGATGCCATTATTGTAGGTCGTGATCCAGATTTATTCATAGATAATCTATTTCCTGCCATTTTCCTATATTAATATATATAAAAAAAAATAGGCCGTTCACATTATAATAAACTAAAAAACACAACATTGATTATAAAAACGAATTTAAAAAAAGATTAAATTTTTTTAGCCCATATCTAAAAAAAATTTGATCCATATAATTATTGAGATTAATTGTGTGTTATAACATTGTAATATGTAATTACATATTACATTGTAATATGTTATAACATATTACGACGTAATATGTTATAACATATTACGTCGTAATATGTTATAACTTATTACAACATAAAATAACATATTATGTTGTAATATGTTATACATATTACAATGGGTTGTGACTTGGCTGCAGGGGGCCAGCCATGGGCATGCCCACAACTTGGACACAGGGTTGGCCAGGCTAGGGCGATGCCTGTATAACATATAACATATATGTTATATGTATTATCTATAACATATATGTTATATGTGGGGCCAAGCCCCAAGTGAAAAACTAATAAAATTTAAATTAAAAACCATCAAAAAACTATATCTAAATTTCACTTTTTTGCATTTTATTTTAAAAAAATCTTAAAGATTTTGTTAAGATTTTCTGAAAATACTCTCAAATGTTTTAAAAATTTGGGTACTTTTTAGAGAAAGGTAACATCTAAACAAATTTAAGGTTTTTTAATTTTAGCATAATTTTTTTTATGTGATTTTAAGATAATCTTGTACACAGTATGTTTTTGTAAATTTTAAGAATTTAACAAAAAACCAACCTATGAAATGCTAAATACTCCTCAGATGTCGAGCTCGATGTGTCTTATTTGCTTGCTAGATTCTCCTCAAATGTCTTCTCAATGTTTTAGCTTGCTCCAATTCCTAAAACAAATATTGCGCAAGATATAACACAATATAAAAAAATAAAACAAGACCGTGTATATATAACATAGATGATATAAATTACTGCTAGTATAACGAATGTGGGATAAATAAAAATTAGGTATATTGTCTACATATATACCTAAAATTCTATGTATCATCAATATGTTTAATAAATGTGGGATAAATAAATAAACACATGATAAATATTGTATTTAACATGTAAATAACAAAATAAATGAGTAAAAATTGTTTTTAATTTTTAAGGGAAAATAAGCAAAAAAAAATAGGGGGAAAAATTGGAGGAAAAAATTTGAGCGGGAAATTATATATATATTTTTTAGGGGGGCGACATTTAGAGGGAAAAGATCATTATGCATGTTATAATAATGTCATAGGGATGGTGAAAATTTCTATCATTCTATTTTCTCAGAGATAACGGATGGCTTCATCAAATAAATGAGATTTGATCACTATATCCTGGGTTCCTACTTACCGTGTTTAGGCGTCAAGGGGAAAGTAAGTTAATGCATCTTTTTGTACGATTGTAGCATGTATTTCGTATCGGTTCTTGATGAACCTATGTGAAAATTTCATGTCGTAGTGATTCCTTACACACACTACATTCAGGTAAGTATCTCTGATTCCTTACCCTTTTCGTAGTTATTTATGTTTATTTTTGATACACCAACAAATTCTTGGCATACCTCTTATGTTGGGACTAGGAAATTCCATAGGAATGTTTGTAATGAAAATGAGGTGTCATATTTTTCATAATTTTGATCATGGTGCAAGCAATTTTATTCAACATGTTCCTTATGAAAGTCCTAAATAATAGGAATTTGAAGGCACTGATGATGAAGTGGAGGAACATGATGGTGACAAATCTAGTCAGTAGTTTAATAGTAATGAAAATACTCAAAATGTAGGTCAAAGTGGAGACTATGATCAACATTTAAATGATTGGGATGAAAATTTCCCTCCAAGTGAAGAGTTTCAACGTACCGATCAAGATTTCCAAGGCACCAATGAAAATGATGGAGAAGTCCCCTCAAGTGGAAATTTTAAAAGAAATGAAGATGATTATGACAACGGTGGACACTTTTTCCCGAGTGGGGAATTTAAAGACAACAATGTTGGTGATTTTGAATTTCCTCCTAGTGAGGATTTTGAAGGTATTGATGAAGAGTTTCCTCCAAGTGAGGATTTCCAAGGCATGAATGAGGATGAAGAATAATTCCCCCCAAGTGGGGATTTTAAAAGTAATGATGACGATTATGGAAATGATGTACAATCTTTCTCGAATGAGGAATTTAAAAGAAGAAATGCTGGTGCTAATGCTTTCCCTTAAAGTGAGTATTTTGAAGGTACCGATGAGGATAATGAAGATTTTCCTCCAATTGAGGATTTTGAAGCTAGTAATGAGGATGATGAAGAATATCTTTCAAGTGGAAATTTTCAAAGTAGCGAAGATGAGTATGCCATTGGTGGTCACTCTTTCTTAAGTGATAAATTAAAAAGAAACAATGTTGATGTTCATTTTTCATAGAAGTGAGGATTTTCAAGATATGGATGAAGGTTTTCAAGGCACTAAGAAAGATGGTGAAAATTTTCACTCAAGTGGGGATTTTGAAAGCAATGAAGATGATTATGTCTATAGTGCACACAATGTTGATGATTATTTTCCTCCAAATGATTATGTTGATGATGATGTTCTCAAACATTCAACTGCAACAAATGAAGGCGATCGACATTCTCTAGTTCAGTCTCCTGAAAATGTTTTTCTTGATACTCCTTGTGCTGATAAGGAAACTCCTTCTAGTGAGGATGATGAAATCGTGGAGAGATTGAAAAGAAACATTATGTATAGGACCAATATTTGACCTTTTTATATCGATCCAAATCATTCTATTTATACAAGGTCTAGGAAATAATTTCTCACTAAATCAATTTTCATAAAAGAATTGATTTCATGTGAATGTTGTCAAAAGAATTGTTTGAAAAGCATGGAATACATGTATGACTTGAATAAAAGGAAGACATATTTGTCAATGAATAAGAGCATGAAAAATTCATATTTGATGGGGTGTATGATATCCACCAATACATGATATGATTATTGCATTGGGAATATTTTACTTTGCAGAGAGGCTTTCAAAAAAATTCATTGAATTGGTAATCTTTGTCTTTCAAGAATCTAAACAAGGTTGGAAAAGGATACATCATTTTATTCAAAGGTACATCATGGATGAGAGAGTGGGCCTTTCACAAACACTACATTGTCATGAATGCATGATTTCTTTTCCAAACATGGAGAGTGTATGCCAAATAGAGACGCAAAACATATTCCAGATAATTTTTCAAGGAGGGAAATCTACAACTTATACAAAGGATATGTTGAAGGTGTTGAAGGAAATGGTAATTTTATTACATATGCATATTTTACAAGAATATGGAAGAAACAATTCAACAATGTCTGTATTCCTAAGAAGTCAAGGTTGGGGATTTGTAGTATATGTGTTACTCTTAAATCAAGAAGAGATAAATCTGAAAGGGTAGAAAGAGGTATGTATTTACTATTTGATTTTTTTTAAATTTAATAGTTATCAACTATGAAAACATACGATCAATATTTCCATTTTATGTCATGTGCGGATTCCATAATCAAAGCACTTCAAGAACATCACAATCAACAATCAAATGAAATAAAAAAGTTGTACAAACATCGTAAGAAGTGTCATGATGATCCAAATAAATATTTAGGTATGATAATTGATGGCATGGACCAAAAGAAAACACTTCTACCACATGTTGTTCGTACACCCAAAAATTTACAAGAAGAGAATTTCAATCAGTTTCACTTGGTTGGTTCTATGGTTTTCAATTGAAAAATGTGTCCAAGAGTTTACTTAACAACTCCAAATATTCATAATGATGAAAATATGACCATCACCATAATTCATCATGTGCTCACTCATTGGTATGGAAATCTTCCTCAAGTTCTCTATCTACAGTTGGACAACACTAGTTGTGAAAATAAAAATCAATTTGTGTTTGGATATCTAAGCATTCTTGTTGAAATGGGAATCTTTCAAAAGGTGAAAGTTGGTTTCCTTCTTGTTGGACACACTCATGATCATATTGATCAAATGTTCAGTCATTTTTTAGTAACATTGAAGAGGAAAAATGTTGAAAGTTTACTATAATTGATTGAGTGTATCAAGAAAGCATACATTCCAAACCTTGTTTTTCATATATTAGAAGAAACTGTTGACATGCAAAGATTTATTCAGGGATCACATCATGAAGAAAAATGTATTGAGAAGCTTAATGAGATTAGCTTCCAACATCAATTTTGTTTCAAAAAAATTGATGGGAGAAAACGTATATCGGGAAAGCAATATTCAACTACTATAGAATGGGTGCCTTCATCAAGTTTATCATTTTTGAATTTCATTCTAGATCGTCCAATTTTTGTATCAAATTTATCATTTTTATAATTAGTTGTTGAAATCCATAATGCACGAAGTCATAATAGAGATATAGATTATTTTGAATGCCTAGAAGAAATTAAAAAGTCCATTAAGAATACATATGAGTAGTTTGATGTTGTTGATTCTATTTGGTGGGAGTTTTTTTTCAATAGTCAAAGTGACATAATTTCAAGCTCAAAAAATGAAGATACAATATCGAGGACTCCATTTCATTGGCCACAAAATATGCCAAACGAATCTAAAGAAACAAACATTGTTAAAGTTCAAGAATCTGAAGGTTCAATTGAGTTTACACAAAGAGAGGAAAGAGAAATGTATATTGGTTCGCGAAGGTCACATGCACAACGTGAATCCATGTAAGACCTCTACAGGGGTTCAGTACAAGATATTAACGAGGGTAGCATGATTGCAATTTTAGCTACTGAAGATCCACATGGTTATCTATTATGGATAGGAAAGGTTATAAATATTGAGAAATAAAATGATGATCTTATTGCAATTGAAGTGCATTGGTATGAAACAAGTACACACTCATTCAATGGTGTGTACAAGCCAGAGATGGTGGTTGAAAAACATGTCAATAGAAAGAGAAAAGGAAAGGGTCAAAATACAACTCGTCGTCGCACTGACATTTTAAAATTAGATGATGTTGACATACTTGTTTATGACTTGAATTTGACAAAGAGAGGAACTCTTCACTCCAATACAACAAATATTATCAAGAGGTCGTTGTTGCTCGAAATAAATGAAAGATGGGAGTATTTTGAACCTAGTTGTAGATCTAAAAGGCATTTGACATCTGAAATGTTGGGCATGCATGTAGACTCAGATGGTGCTTTCATCGACAATAGAGAAGAGTATGTATCATATACATCTTCATTAAAACATTCATATGAAGACAATGTAGACTCTGATGGTATTTCAGAAACCATGAGTCAATCTGAATAAGTGTATGGAACATTTTATGAATTTTTTATCCATATGATGTTTGTATGGTAACTAAAAAAGAGCATTGAACTTACATATGATCTTACATGAAGTTATGAATCGTTTGTTATGTTTTATGAATGATATGTTTTTTATGTTATGGATAATATAATAAAATTTCTTAGTTCATATGTTTTAAATATGGTCAATATAACAATACTTTTAAGAAATTATTTATGTTTCATTCAATGTAACTTGTATTTAATATAATTTTTTAAGTATATTGTGATATTTTCATTGAATTATGTATTACCTTGTGTTTTGCATGATAATAACATTTAAGGGTTGATTTTATGATTTTTTTTACAGTAATGATGAGTTCTTTTACCACATTATAAAAATGTGTCATTTTAATACCCCAATTTTAGAATGGGTGCTACCGATACAAGTACTTTTCAATTTGATGGTTGATTTTGAGGTTTTGGTTTTAATGGTACCAAGTGATAAAAATACGATTTCAAATGATCTCAAAATTTAACGTTTTGAAAAGAAAAAAAAATTCAAAAACATCTTATTTGCTTTTAGATATTGATTTTAAGGTTTTTCTGAGCTATTGTCTATGTTTTGAAGGCCATGTTTGAAAAATGTTGTAATTTTGACCCCGTTTCAAAAAACGGTGCTACCGGTAGCACCACTTTTTTATTTGGGGGTTGATTTTGATGTTTTTTATGAAAAAATATGGGTTTTTTGGGCTAGAGTTCTCGCTTTGAGGTCATAGTTCTCATCAAGTTGGTAACTATGTTTAGTGTTAGTATTGCACGTGAGGAGGTGATGCAGTAGGCATCCAGGGGAGAGGTCATTGGGCCAAATATTTTAGAAGATAACCATTCTTGTGATGCAAGAGTAGAATAAGGAGGACAACCAACTGAGACTCTCATGGAGGAGATAGAGAAGAAATTAAAATATTCCCAAGAAATGGAGAAAGAAGAGCATTCAATAGAATTTCTCAAAAAATTTAGTCAGGGAGATGAACAGGAGGTGACTGTAGGATTGGAACCTGTAGTAGAGGAGAGAGCAATAGAAAACATGGGTTTTGATGATCTATGTGAAGAGATAAAAGATATAGAAGAAAGGGTAATGATGCAAAATCAATGAATCCAACAAGTTAAGATTGAATTGAAAGAAGAAGAGGAGTTTCAGCCAAGCAGACTACAAAGGAGGAGCCAACCCGTAGACTAGATGGACGAAGAGATTGAACAAATAAGAAGGTGGATGTTGAATTCAATGCAGGATATCGTCAGCAACAGGAAAAGGATGACTAGAGGAGGATATCATGTCATAGCAGTAGGACAACAACAACAACAACAACATGGCAGAGGAGCATATGGACAACTCCAAATTCATATTTGGGATCCTCGAGAATCTCAACCTCAGTAACAGGGGATCCATGAGCAGTATCTCATTATTTTTTCTAGTGTGTGAGTATGAAGCGGGAGAATATATTCACCTCATCTAAACGTCATCAATAAAATGCATCAATGCACTAGGAGGCACACATTCCAAGGGAAGAGAGGCGCCGACCCTCTCATTTTGAACCCAAAATTAAAATTTTAAATGTAATTTAATGAGATTTAAATTGTTGTAATGCTCAAAGAAAGTCGAGCCCATGTGCTTGAACAGGCCAAGTGTGAAGTCACCTTTAAAGGATGAGGGGTATATAGGTTTAGATATAGTTCGGACTAGATGTTCATTGAATGTAATTTAATGTAATTAATGAGGTAGCTAGAGGGAAGGATTGAGGAGCCCCTTTTTTGTAAAAATAACTTGGTATTAAAAATTTAGTTAGATAGTTGTTGGCTCGAGAGAGAGTAAAATATTTGTAGAGAAGGAGAGGAGAGGAGAAGTGTTGAAGACTCTATAGCAGTCCAGTCATGTAAAACTTTGTATAGACTATTGAGATATTAATACAAAATAATTTTTTCATGCATATGAGGTTTCTTTGTTTTTATGTGTGTTGAATGTTAATTTTATGAATGCTTCTATATGTTTTAGATATGTTGTTAGTGAATGTATATTTCCCTTTGAAGGAATTAGATATATTTCCTTATCTGTTCATTTTTTTAGTGTTTTGGGCTCTTAGTCTTGCGTAAGGAGTGCACACCATAGTAATTGAAAAAATTTGTAAAACCAACAAAAGGAGTGCATCTCAAACATTGTCTCAAGTGCAGAGAAGAGCATTCTAGATGGGTACAACAAAACAGGTCATAAAAATCAGAAGGATTAGTTCTAGGAGTGCACGTCAGTGTTGTTGAACAGTCTGCRGAAGTCTTTGCAAGGAGTGCATTGAGAAGGCACAAGTAGTKTGTGGGAACTCTATTTCAAGTTTTTKTGATAAGGTTTCCAAGAGGGAACACTAGAGGGTTAAGAATCATAGGAMACTTGAGTGAAAGTATGCACAGAAAGCGCAAGGAATGCGCATGTGAATTCTCAAAATTCAAGACTCAAGGATGAAGTTGTGTAAGGGAGGCACAAAGCCAACACACTGCTAAAGTTTTCRTGACATCTCAGAAGGAAGAGAGGAGTCAACAAGGAGAGTGTTGAAGGACCACTTTGAAATTGTTCATGAAGATCAAGAGAAACAGAGTTGAGTGCTAGTAGGGCACARAAAACTATTAAGGAGAAAAAGCATTTCACTTTCTTAAGGAGTGCAGAAGATAAAGACAGTSCAAGTCTTGGACTATGGGAGAAGCATAAGGCATGCACAAGTGAACTTATCTTCAAGTTAAAACCCCAGAAGAGGCAACACAGATACAGAGAAAGTAGTCAGGATTGAATAGGAAGAAATCAAGGGCTGAGCTTTTGAAATTTATTGATTAATTTACTTCATCAGAAGGGAAGTGAGAAAACAATGAAGGAGGAGCTACAACAACCATCAGATTGGTTCAGGAATCAATCTAGACCATTAAATTACATTCCAGAGAAAGGAGGAGCGTGAAGAGGTAAGTTACATGGGGTTTAACCCTATAGGTTCTTTGTACTCTAGAAGTCCGAAGGTTTTTCATATTCGAGTGAAGAGGAGTAGGACTCCCCAAGTTTGGGGAGCTGAAGTCAATTTGGACCATCCATCAACAAGGAAATGTGTCGATAGATCAACTGTATCCAGAATTCTAGTTATCGGGATAAGTCAAGGACAAGGCATAGGAGAATGTGAGGTCCTCGAAGTCCCGGGGACCCGAAGTAAATCTGGACCGTTCATTTGTAGAGGAATCATGTGAGAAGATCAGGGGTGGTTCGGAGGATCAACCATCCGGGAGAACATGGTCGCAAGAGTGTACAAACTCCTAAAGCTCCGAAGAGTGGAGTGAATCCTAGTCATCGCTAGTGAGGACATGTGTCACCAGATCTAGATATCTAGAGACTTAGCACTCTGGAGGAGAATAGGGTGAATTGTGTTGAGAAATCCTAAAGGTTGGAGCACATCAAGGTTGTTGGCACATGAATACGCATGTCAGCAGATCATTAGGATTGAAAGTATAGTACTCCAAAGGAAATTGTTTGAGGAGGTGTGCATATTCTCGAGGGGTCTTAATCCGAAGTATATCTCGATGATTGATTGGGAGAAGACACGTGGAGGGAGATTTGGTAGTCCGTAGATCTAACACTCTGGACAGTTTTGTGAAGTGGAGTATTTGGATGAGAAGTTGTCAGAGGCCTAAAGGCAGGGTATTCATCCCATCTATTGATCGGACTAGACACGTGGTGGGTGATTAGATGCTTAGTTAGTTTAGAGTTCAGAGGAAACACAAGTTGGACTATCTAGGAATACCAAAGTCCAGAGTCTTGGAGCTCATCGTGGCCATTGATTGATGAGGAGTTGTGGTCTGTTAGATTTGATTCCTTCTGTGAGTTTGCCAGTTTGACACTCTAGGGGAATTAGAGATATTGAGTGTTAAAACTACCGAATCCTGGAGATACAAAGTTGGTAAGGGTTGTTGATCTGTGGATTGATATGATTCGTCTAATCTGGTTCGGAGTTTATCACTTCGGGGGTATAAAGTGTTGGAGTAGGTAGAACGTCGAAGCCAAAACTCGCAAAGTCATTGTGAGTCGTAGATATTGACGGATTTTGGGGACCGTTGATCCCATAGGTGTTTATAAGTTCATCAAATTCAATGTTCAATGATTTTGGTAGTTGGTGAAGCTGAAGCTCCCAAAGCCTGGAGCTCTGTAGCGTCGAAGTAGCGCACATTCTGTTAAGCACATTGACATGGCCAGGATCATATGAGGGTTCCTGGCAGGGGAAAAGGGGCTAGCGGGAGGGGAATTTGATTTTTCAAAGGTAACAAGAGGTTGGAGCATGGTTTTTATCCTGAAGTCATGTGGAGTACTTTGCTAGTTTTCTAAGATCCTGGTGACTGTGATTTTAGTGCAGAGAAAGAAAAAGAAAGGACTTTGTAATATTTTTGGGGGCTCGACAGAGGCTCGAACGATGATCCAGATCTGATTTTGATCAATCCTAGATAGATAGGTCACACGGGCCCCAGGTGAGGTTGGGTGTATGCATCACAAGTCAATAATAACCAAGAAATGGATATGACATACAAATAGGAAGAAATAATACTAACAAGTCTAAATCCAGAAATAAGGTATTACATAGTTAATGTCAAGTCTTTATTAATACAAATATTAATTTTTCATATGAAATCTTATTTAATAAAATAAAATATTAATTCTTTTATTACAAAATAGTATCGAAAGCTTTAAGGTTTTTTTTAGGATACAATACTTGTTTCTTCAATAAATTTTTTCATATTTTTATCAAACTTTATATAGATAATTAAAAATATGTTTATATATAATTTAAACTTAACACAATTGATTATTTATCATTATTAAATAAAACATCATCCTTATAAATTTAAATAATATTTTCTATGTATTTACAACTCAAATACTTAAATATCTCATAATACTCATGAATACCTCTAAATTTCTAAAATAAAATTTTATATAAATAAAATTTCTAAAATATTTTTTTTGGTTATAAATATAAATCATCTACGGGGCCAACATTTCAATCGTTGACTAAGAAACCATAACCTAGGGGCATCTAGGTCATCAAAATCACCTCGGGATCACGATCGCACCACCCTAAGCCGCACCAACCCTTAACATGGATGGATTTTTAGGTGTCTCCTCCCAATTAAATATATTGTAAGGGTATTGAATTGGAGTCACCTAGCAAACAAAACCCACACCTTAACCGAATGTGATGGGATAAATTAACATAAAATAAAAAATTATAACTGTAAAAAGTTTATATAAATATAATTATAAAATTTATTTATTATTATAAAAGATACTCATATACTATTTAATCATAGTTTTGATAGTATCACATTTTTATATTTAGGTTACCTTGAAAAGGGAAAAAACCTAAAGAGTTGTTGAGTTGGTGTTTTGACTATTTTTTCCAATGGCTGAATCCTTTTTGCATACAAAATTATATATTATATGCTCTCATTTTGCCATTTTAAAGGTATTATCAATATTTATACATCAATTCTCCATGGAATCGCACAAGGTATGTATAATCATCTTTTTTGAAATGTTTTTATGATTAATTCATCTCAGTTAATTTATTATGAAGATCTAACATTCTAGCTTGCTTGCAACAGGTTGGAATCACGATCTGATCCTCCATCTAGTCCCTCGTCTGAAACTCTGTCCAACAGATGATCCAACACTCAGAGCACATAGGAGTTGGCAGTTAGTACATTGATGGCCTTTGATGGACAAATCAGGGATATGGGTTTTATGCCC
>SNQJ01S0021088.1:8282-20270 GCA_010110895.2 Picea sitchensis | reverse complement strand
CAGGTAACTCCTCAGGTAAGATGTCTGCCAACTCTCTCACCACTGGAGGGTATTCTAGACCTTCCTCTACCGCCTTCTCATTTAATGCAAGGATTTCATAAAGCTTACATCCCATGTGCATGCCCTTCCATAACTGCAAGGAAGAGATGAAACTCAGGAGACTTTTTGGTTCTGACCTACAATCATGTGTCTCTGTCCCTCATCAAAAACAAAGATCAATCGTTTCATCTTATAGTATAATACTACATCATGTTATTCCAAGCATTGCATACCAATCATGACGTCATAAGACCCTAAGGTTATGACGTATAGGTATTCAGGTGTGGATCATACCGAAGCAACTCCATAAAATGGGCCTCATACTTAGGCATCGTATGACCCCCGTATCACAAGGAGTTAAACTCATTGAGCTGATTCTCAATGAATCCCTCAAATAGATACCTCTCCTGGAACCATTCCTCAAATAGTTCCCATGACACGTCTTCAAATGCCATGTTCAACTGCGACGAGAGTGACTTCCACCATAGAAGAGTTCTTCCCTTCAGTTGAAATACTTCCATGTGGACCTTCATGTTGGAGGTATAGTCGCGAAGTGAAAAACACATAGCCATATTCTCCAACCATGCCTCGATGGCTGCGTTGTCCCAGGCACCAAAGAACTTGGAAAATTTGACCTTCTTGAGTTCGCGATGAACGCTACCAGTACCGGCCGGAGCACCCAATGGAACCTCAAGTGGTGCCAACACCTTCACCTCATTTCTATCCAAACGTCTAATCAGTGCCTCAAACATCCACTGAAAGGACCTCATCATCCCAACCACATCACCCACAACTATATGTTCCTTCCCGGCAACCTGTTCATCTCCCTAGGGGTTAGACCCCTCAGGAGTGGATGCTACTGGAGGCGTCGCGCCTCCTCCCCTGGCACCACGTTGTGAATCTCTACAGTGTCATCTAACCATGCTTATCGCATGGGTAGGTTAAATTTTTAATGAGCACTAGTTTAGTACTCAAGGGTTTACTACAGTGGAAAGCATGGCGATCCACAGTCGCAGAGTTGAACCCCCTCTCATACCATATGTAACGACCCCTGTCGTTACAACTACATGTGATGCATCACAAAATATATATACATATTTTAAAGAAGTAAGGAAACAACGACAACAAGGATCAACATAACTTGACGACGAATACAACTTACACATTCAGGCAATAGACAACAATGACCCAACATAGTAGCACATCATGCTACTGGATGAAACATGTGATAATCAATAGAAAAATATACCCACCCAACACAAGAAAGACAACGCATTCAAGCTAAAGAACAACCTCAGCAACCTGACACCACGACTTCGATGACCAGTAACTAGAACCCTCTACGACGCACAAAACCAAACCCATTAAGGTGTTACAAAACCACGTACTAACATCAATTACAACGAACCAATGCCCACATTGAGAAGCACAAGAATCCAGCCATGTTATCATTCACCTCTATCCATCAAGGTGTGCAATGATCCCCTCATCAGGAATCATACTGTCACAAGGTGATGGGCGTAATAGTAACCCTGACGCAACATAACATATCTAGACCAATAACCCAATAAACATCCAATGCGCTAGGAGACCAAATTAACTGACAAAAATACATGAAGACTATACCCACACACCCAAGCAACAAGTTGACAAGATGCAAGGTGACATCACTCAAATTAAATTGTGCAACTAACCGAAAGATTTATTGTTCCTACAAGGAAACATGGGTGGTGAACAACTATGACCAACCACCATTTACAATTCGACTTAAGGCACAAGACGCATAGTAACCAATCAATTGTTAAACTATTAATCATATTAGATAAATACAACTATTAATCCCTCAACCATGAATCTTGCGCAAGATATTAAACGACTTTTCCAATAAACCATAAACCATTATCTGTTAAGCATGATGTCTAAGTGTGAAGGAGTGAACTATTATAAATGTTACAATTATTATAAATGTGACCATAAATGTGAACTATTATAATGTTACTATTAGCATAAATGTTATCACAAATAAGAACTATTATAAGTGTTACTATTATCATAAATATGACCATAAATGTGAACTATTACAATGTTACTATTATCATAAATAATATCATTGTCTATTATAACATATGATAATGCTTTAAAAAATGGAAATCATAGTCAACAAAAGATAACACGTTGTCCACTTTAAATATCTAAAATTCACTGTCATTCAAATGTGTAATTCATAGTCACCCTCTGTAATTATTAAATTTGCATTCACTGTAAAAATTGTCATCCATTGATGTTGATATATTACTGTTATCCATTCCATTTCCAAAACCGTTATTTAGAGAAGATTCACTGTCTAACAAATGATATACATCACTATCCATATATTTCTATCCACTATGCTATTAAATAATTGTATCCAATCCATTTTTGAAATCGCTATTAACAAATATACTAAATAAACCCAATAAATTTGTTGCCTATGAATACATTATGTGGTTGTTTATTAACGTATGACATCTTGTCTATCAAAATATGGTATTATTGTCTATTTAAAAGGTATGGTATTGTAGTCTAAAAGTACATGCAATTGCTGAGTTAATATGATATCATTGGGTTAATTATGATATTCAAATAACCGTCAGACACATAAGTGATTACAACATTGTCTTTTACCTATTAAAAATTCTTCCCAACCATCCATATACACAATCGTTGTCATAAACAATATGTGAAACATCGTTGTCTAAAATTATTACTCTCAATAAATTTAAATCTCTAACCATTAATAACTTCTGTTTAGAATTGAAATTGATGTCTAATAAAATAATGACATCTGATAACAGTATTGCAGTCTTTCACCTATTAACTACGTTGCCATTAGTATGTAAAATCGTAGTCAATATATGTTAAAATCGTTGTTACTATATATTAAATCACAATCACTATACATTTAAATATAAATGCAACCAATATAAGTTGAATCACAATCACTATACATTTAAATATAAATGCAGTCAATATATGTTAAACTGCAATTGCTATACATTTAAATATAAATGTAGTCAATACATGTTATCGTAGAGTAAATACATGATATTGTTCTGGTAAATAAATCGCTATTCATTACCATTCAATTAAATGTTACTCAAATGAAATAGATTCGCAGCAGTAAGTAATATAATGCAGAATTTTACCAATGAAAGCGCTAGGATTTATCATTAAAATCACAGAGATTATACCAATCAAAGCGTTGGCTAATATACCAGGAAATTGCAGAGACAACGTGCCAAGAAATTGATCAGAGATGAATCAAACAAAAACACAGAGATACTCAATCATAAGAAGGCACAAGGACTTATCATTCGGCAATGGATGAATCAAAATGCAAGAATACTCATCCACAAGGAGGGCACAAGGATTAGAGATCAATCATAAGGGAAACACACAAAGATAAGTAAGGGATAGATAACTGGGTGAAATTTATCCTTCACTTATTATCCATGCATAGGAAAGCATGTCATTTGAATCTATAGGTCTTTGAACACATGAGTGATGACCGTCGATTCGGCTCCTAGTCAACTGGTCAGGCATGGACTAATAACCCAAGGAATAAGGGACAAAAGATAAAAACTCAATTTTCTTTCGTATTAATCAATAAAAACAAACTCAGAGAAGTCATTGCAATCAGAGGTTGGGTTCGCCAAGGGAAATCAACTCAGAATACAACGAACAAGGGGATTACAAATACCGTAGGAAAGTAGGTGCAAGAAAGCTCATGGAAATGAAATATTCAATCGAGCACAGATTAAATAACATGTGTAAATTAAATTTTATTTCAAGTAACAACTTTAACAGGCGTACCTTGGCCAAACGTGAATGATCTAAAGTTGTTGTCTCACGTGCGCTTCATCCATCTCCCGCTTTCCAACTGATGTGACCTCACTGATACCTTCCAGCCAATGCTAGGGGTACTCTTATTCCCCTTGAGCCCCTCGAGACGCAAAGGGGTGACACACACAATACCGTATAATGCTAGCACCCAACATGCCTTGCAAGGTCGAGCTACCACTCGTTACCTGAGTTGGGTATTCCAACTTCCACAAGAGAAAGTTCAGTCAAGCTAAAATTTCAGCAACGTAACGTTACGCAAAAAGGTTCGATCCATACTCCTCCTCTTCCATCCTTTTTATAGAGTTTTTAAGTATTATTTTCCCAAATTCTCTTTAAATTCATTTTTCATTAAATTAATTAGGATAAACCTCCCTCATACGCATGTCGCCCCATCCCCTAGTTGCACCAGAAAACCAATTTTATTAATTAATTTATTATTTCTATTTCCCTCACCCACCTAAAAGAATTCCTAAAGCCTCTCCTCGGTGTCCCACAATTCTCTTACAAATCTTAAATGACTTACGCCTTACTTAATTCCTATTTGAGTTCATAATTAGAAAGTCCCAAAGGCAATACTCCTTACTAAGTTAGACATTCAAGGTTTTCTTTAAGTTTCCCATTTTCATTAAGTTTCCTATTTCTTTTAAGTTTTCCTCTTTTTCCTTTTTAACTAAAAATCAATTTAGCAAGTGTAGACAAAACAACCATTTCCCCTTTTTTTAAAAATTAAATACTCCATTATAATTTTTATTTTAATAAATAAGTTTGAATTTCTCACCCCCCTTCTTGTTACATGTTTACTTATTATTATTATTATTATTTTACCACATGTTCTACTTAGACCTAGGTTTTAATTTCACTAGGCTCAACAACATTTTTTTATTAGGGAAAATTGTTTTTAAACCTTACTTATCACATCATTCATTTGAATGGTGACTAGGTTTATTCACTTAACTATTAAAATCGTGACGTGCCCTTCAGGACGCACTACGTGCTCCAAGGGTGCCACTTGCCTCTTGAATGACTTTGGTAGACATCAAACCCCTGGAGTCAATACTCCGTTAGGTGATCTTGTGGGAGACTAAGAGCCTCTAAGGAATAATCCCCCTACCTTATTGTGTGTCCTTTAGAATCATCGTGAGCAACTGTCACAGTCTTCCCTCATGACATCGTGAGTCTTCTCGAACTAGGTAATCGTTAACCTATAGTTCGAGCCATGTTGGGAGTGGTAGTAGGTTTTGTCAGGGCTGCTTCCACACCTCTCCCTCTCTAGTTTTCCTACATGACCCCTCTACTGCACATGTGAGTCTGGTCGAAAAGTTATCGTCAGCCTGCATCCATCAACGAATCATGTCAACAATATTAATCAATCATCATAACATCTAATCATATGTACATATTTCACATCAACAACATTCAAACCCAATGGTCCACTCCCTAACTTGATCCGGAGTCCAAGGGGGTTCATTGATTCCTCTGCATCCTCGAGGTCGAAAGTCCTACACACTCATGAGGACATAGTCAGTAGCACATGTCTAAGTAAATATGACAAATAAAATACCATCACATCCAAATATCTCATAATCATAATCAAAATAATGAATAGTATAATAATGCGGATCACTTGCACGCAAGTGTCCTCAAAGAATAGGTTCGCTCAGTGCGCGCAAGAGCGAGATGTTACAATAATGTTTTAATTTTATTTAACATATTTTAGTGGGGATTTACTCTACAGGATTTTGTTGAATGAATTTCACATATGTTAGTGGGGATTTACTCTACAAAGAATGATATCATGGATGTCATCAACACTTTTCATATTTAAAAGATGCAAGAAGGAAGGAAAAAGAAACAAAAATTAATGGTGGTTGAACCTGCAAGAGTAGACAGAGAAGAACATGAAAGAAGAAAGAAAAATCCTCATTCTATAAATCCTAAAAGGGTTACATTTCAAAATGAATAAACTCTAAATGGATATTTTTTTGAGATTGATCCAAATGTGGTTATCACTCCTTCTCACAAAAAAAAACAAACAAGATAAACACAAAAGAACGATGGTTGATGATGAGTCTATTCATATTGATTATGAAGAAATCATTGATTTAGATGAAACACATTTAAATCATAAGAGGAAGAAAAAAAATGTTGATAATGTTCAAGAAGCCATCGTTATACGCCGATTTATCTCAAAGTATTATAGGTAGGAATTTTTAGGAATTGTGAGAGAAATAATAACACCATTTGTTGATCTAGAGGATGGTATTAAGAAAACAACACAAAATGCCATTGGAAATAGAATGAGGATGATGAAATTAGTTGATGATGGCCACACATTTTAGGTGAATGTGAAACATTTTATAAACCCACAGAAAGGTAGGAAAAATATCAAATTAGAAAACCACGTCAACACATTTATAAACCCACAGAAGGGCAGGAAAAATATCAAATTAGAAAACCACATCACTTGCATATTCACAATTTGAAAGCATTGATTAGATACAATCCATATGCACATGTGGTTGACTACCTAGTTCTTGTTGACCCAATGAAATTTCCTACGAGGGAAGAATTTGATAGATCAAAATGTTTCGACTACAAATATTATGTGATTGGAGGAAATCATTTTGTAGAGGCTAGAAGAGAATTGATGCAAGAATATCCCAATAATCCTCTTTTTGAGACAGTCAATTTCACAATTTATGTTGGTTTAATAGATTCAAAAGAAAATTTACTAGCATGGGATCATAACACATACAATGAGTACAAAATGTCTATGACCTTTATTCAAAGAGTGAGATTTATTCACAATGAATTTTCTGAAATATGCCAGGGGGAGAGATCAAATGTTAATGTTAAGTTTCGTAAGCAATGTTGTATGGAAATAGGATTCCCACTTGATGTTGAAAATACAAAAGAAGTGATATATTTAGAGCTGTGGATAAATATTTTCAATTGGGATTTAGAACTGGATAGGTATGGGACTTGATAGATGAGATATTCACCCTATGGGAAAATGTTAGTATAAAAAATCAGAGAGTTAAGAAGGCTAAACCATTGATATGTGACACAAGTAAGACATGTCCTGACATATGAAATCTTCTTGGTGATATGACTATAACACCTTGGATATCAATACAAGGAGTGAAGGATGATAAACTTATCATAACTATATTATCACGTGCTAGGTCGAGAGAATTTTCAATGGAAGAAACGTGTGATGAATTTAAAAAGTAAGTCTGTTGAGTTATTTTTATTTATGTTAGGACAATAATTTTTCTTTTTTTAGTTTAATATCAGTTTAACATTATTTTTCTTTTATTTAGTCACAAGGTGTATATGAAAATACAAGAGGAAATGGTCAATATGTTGAATGAAGAGAGTTGGGATGATGTTAATCACAACTATCCAGATTCAATCTCTTCAACAGTATTGAAACAACTTTTTGTTGCATTCAGAAAGGTATGTTGATTTATTACATTCATATTATTCGTTTTTAAGTTAATTTATTTATATTTTAATAGTTATAGATATATAACTATATGTTTTTTTGTTTCATTAAATATTTCAAATAAGAATGTGGATGGAGTACCTGAAACTTTCAAACAAATTATTCAAAAAGCCAAGTTTGAAAGAGAAAGAAGGAGACGTGTTCAAAATGTTCAACTTGATGACACCCTTGATCACTACATTTGGAATGGACTCGACACCGTTCAATATAAAGTGATATTAGGTGATTGTGAAAAACTTGCAAGTATTGTTCCTAAAAAAGAATACTCCCTAGTTATTGTGGATATCTCTCATGGTTATAATATCCCAAATATTGAATATGATATTGAGCCTTATACTTACCAAGCTTTCAGTAAAGTGGTTATGGTATTTATAGAAGTTACAACATCACCATTTTGGAGATTTCTAGTATTTCATTCATACACACAACAAGGATTAGTACAATCAAGATTCAAGGGAAAAGAGAAGACAAGGATGCAGTTTATTTGGTGAGATATTGAAAGTCTATGTTTAGCAATTAAGATTATAAAACAATTTTATTAATTCACAAGTTAATTGAATTTTCACTTATTTATGTTATAGGCACAAGCCAAATATTCATAGCTCCAAGAAAGAATCATTTAAACATGATTTTGAAAGTATACATCTCACAACCTGGACAAAAGATGATTCTTATAATTCTATTTTTGTCAATGCAAATGATGGAGAGACTCCTAGCATTGGTATATAATGTTGTGGTTATAAAGCTAACATATGAGGAAAAATATTTGAAAGGAGAGATGGTTAACATTTATCAAAAACCACAAGCATTAATTAATTATCTTATAGATAAATTTTCAAATGAAGGAGATTGGGTTTTGGATTTCTTCTCGGGTTCAGGTAAGAATTATGATATTCTATTTATGAAATCATACTTAAATATTAGATTATTTTTAATTAATGTATTTTTACAGTATCTAACTTCATTATTTATTTTGTATTTGGTGATTAGGTACAACATTAGTGTGTTGCCTACAGAAAGGAAGGAATTGCATAGCCATTGAAAGTGACCCAATACAGTGCATTTTATTCAACAAAGAATTAATGCTACTCCATCTCTTCTAGATGAAATGCAAGAAGTTGGCTTGAGGAAATGAGATTTTACTGAATGAAATGTGGAAAATTTGTCAAAGGAACCTCAAGTACCTTTAGGATGAATGATTGGAAAGGATCACTTTGGAGAACTTGCAGATATCAAAGAACCAATGGAAAAACAAAAGGACACAATGGAAGCACAAAATGACGTCGAAGAAGATGATAATGTGTCTGTTGAGAATGATGAATTTGGGATATATGATATTTTTTATTAGTTTAAAGATGTCTTTGAATACAATGCTTGATTTTGAAAATTTTTGATGATTTATAATTGTAATGATTTGACTTTCATATTTGAAAATAAGAATAAAGATGTATCTATTTTTTGTTTTGTGATGAATCTTTTTATTGTTTATTTTTTCATTTTGTTTGTATGTGAATCACTATACATTGAAATTTTTTATTAAATGTTGTCATTATTTTCCTTCAAATGTATAAAAATGAAAGAAAATTTGATAATTTTTTATAAAATTTAGACTTTTTTTTGTTCAATTATGTCCATAAAAATGATTTATTTGACATGTTATTTTAAGGAATATGTACCAAAATGTATAGGTTTTTTTTATGATATATGGCTATAAAATGTGTATTATTTTGATAAATATTGAAAAATAGTGTTATTTAACTACAATTTTTTTCAATTTATTGAAGTAAAGGTAAACAATGTGTTAAAAATAATGTTTTTCACTATATTTAAAAAGTATGGAACAATAAATTAATTAAGGAGACAAAATTCTATGAAAAATTGTAACTTCAAAAAAGTAAATGGTAAAAGCCATTTTTAAGATTGAAAGAAACATGGAAAAAAAACTAAAAATAGAGTTGGATCGAAAAATTTAAATATCGAAAATCACCTAAAAACAGAGAGGGGGTGCTACCAATAGCACCTTTTTTAAAAATATGGTAAAAAATTGGACCCCCAAAAAAACAAGAACTCTGGAGAGTTCTTGTTAAGTTGGTAACTATGTTACTAGCCTCTGATGGGCCATTTGGTAGGAACATCCCAATTCCCCCAATCATCAAAATGCATTTCTGGTTCTCCTCTGTGAGCACTCCTTGCTTATCTGAATTCTCCTTTGAGTTCTCTAAACTCTCATAAAGTATAACCTTCTCTTTCGTTCCCACCTGGTAGTTTGTGAGATCTTCCACCGATCTCCTCTCATTGCCCTCATGAAAATATGAACCTTCATTTCTTCCCTCCTGTCAGTCTACGATATCTTTGAATGATCTCTTCTCATTGCCCTCTTGGAAATCTAAAAGTTCATTTATGCCCTCCTAGAAGTCTACGATATCTTCAAATGATATCTCTTCTTCATCACTGAGGTTCCTTCCAAATTTTGGCTTGCAAATGCAAACCATCTCCTCTATGTCACTGAGGTTTTTAGCATTCCTCAACCACCTTATCAACACCTGGGGTTGCCTCTTAGCATCCAACCACTGGATAGGCCACTTTACTTTCTTCTTCAGGGGCCATTCACATCTCCAACTTCCCTATGCTTCCCACAGAATGTTCAACATCATCCCGTCGAGCTCCTCTCAAATCTACTTGAGATCTTTGTCCATATGTTTTTTTGTCACCTACTGGAAGTCTCCTCTTCGACCATGCTTTTGTCCTTCAATAGAATTTTTTTTCTTTAGAATGATCTAAATTCTAGCTCTGATACCATATGATGCAGAACCCCAACCTCACCTAAGGCCCGCACAACCTCCCAATCTAGGATCGATCAAAATCAGAGTTGGATCGGCTCTTGGGCATCCGTTGAGCCCCAAAAAATATTACACATGTCCTTTTATTTTCTTTCCCTGCGCTAAAATTAGAGTCACAAGGATCTTGGAACACTAGCGAAGTCCTCCACATAACTTCAGGCTAAAAAAATTGGGCCAACCTCTTGTTACCTTTGAAAAATAAAATTCAGGCCCCCTATCCCCCTTTCCCTTAGCAATAATCCTCATATGACCCTCGTTGTGTCTAGGAAGTTAACATAATGCATGCTACTTCGACGCTCCAGAGCTCCCGGCTCTGAGATATTCATCTTTACCAACTACCAAAACTGTTGAATGTCGAATTCAGTGAACCTATGGACACTTGTGGGATCAACGGTCCCCAAAATCCATCAATATCTATGGATCACAGTGACTCCGGGAGTTCAGGATTTGTTCGTTCTTCCCACTCTTACACTGTATACCCCCAAAGTGTTGAACTCCAAACCATATCGGATGACTCCTTTTAATCCATAGATCAACGACCCTTACCAACTCTGCAGCTCCGGGCTTCGATATTTTTAACACTCCAAATCTCCAATCCCCCCAAAGTGTTGAACTGGTGAACTTGTGGAGGGAATCAAATCTAACATACCACATCCCCTAAGCAATCAATGGCCATGATGAGCTCCAGGACAACAAAATTTAGGAGTCCTAGCTGCTCCAACCTGTGTTTCCTCCGAACCATGAACTAATAGAGGGTCTAATCGCCCACCACATGTCCACTCTGATCAATGGCTGGGATGAATCCCTGACCTTCGAGCCTCTGGTAACTTCTCCTCTAAATACTCCACTTTACAAAACCCTATGGAGTTCTATACCTCTGAACTATCAAATCTCCTGCCACGTGTCTTCGCCTGATCAATGGTCGAGATCTACTCTAGCTCCTAGCCCTTCAGGAATCTGCACACCTCCTCAATCAATTTCCTATGGAGTACTATACCTCCAGACCTAATGATCAACTGACACACGTCCTCCTGCACCAACGACCACTATGTGCTCTAGTCCGAGATTTCTCAACATGTCGCACCCTATTCTCCTATGGAGTGTTAAGTTTCTGGATCTCCATATCTGGTGACACATGTACTCACTAGATATGGCTAGGAATCACTCCTCTCTTTGGATATTTGGGATTTTGTACACTCCTGTGACCCTATTCTCTCGGATGGTTGATCCTCCAAAACACCCATAATTTGCTGACACGCATCCTCTGCAAATGGATGGTCCAGATTTACTTCGGGTCCTCGAGACTTCGGGGACCTCACATGCTCCTACGCCTACTCTTAGAATTCATCGAATAACTGAACTTTCGGATACACTTGATCTATGGACATTCGTCCATGTTGATGGACTGTCCAAATTGACTTCAGCTCCCCGAATTTCGGGAGTCCTACTCCTCTGCACGCGAATATGAAAAACCTTTATACTTTAATAGTACGAAGAACCTACAGGGTTAAACCCCGCACACCTTACCTCGATCTGATGGTATCTATAGAATGCACTTGGATCCAATGGATGGGATCTATCCTCCTCCTCATGGTTCTCCTCCATCTTCTAGACTCTGATCTAACGGTCCATATTTCTTCTCGAAACCAATCTAATGGTTTTTGTAGATCCTCCTTCGTTTTTTTTTCCCTTCACTTCCAATGAAACAAATTACTCAAT